>JAVJIF010009096.1:0-149977 GCA_038442645.1 Agave tequilana | reverse complement strand
TCCGCTCTGAGCCTCTCTCAGAGGCAGCTGCTGTGAGGAATGTTGTGGCCAATCACGCCATGCGTGACACCCGCGCCAACGTCTCTCAGGAGACCCGCGTCGTCAAGTTCTCTGGTATCCAGCCAATCCATCCTCTTCCTCAGCACCAGGTCGTCGTTGGTTTCTCTTAACCCCCACGCCGTAACCGGAACGCTGAACGTTGACCGAGGAGGCATGCGTGTCAACTGCAAGTTGGAACAACTGATCGTCCAACTGAGGCAAGACGTAAGGTTCAAACCGACGTCTCTGCTGCACCACATCCGGCACGCGAAATTCGCGTCTGGCAGCCCAAACGTGAGGTTCACCAAGTTGGCTCCTCTGAAGCCCCACCTCCCAGACGCCAAGGCGAACCTCGCACGCCTTGTCGAGTACAAGAGGCACACGCCTCTAGGCGTGGGGCCCAGCAGCCCTGCATCTCTCAAGCGTCTCTGCCCTGACGCAATAATCAGCAACGTGATAGCCGCGTCTCTTCTCAGTAGAGACGCCAGACGCGCGTCCTGAAGCCACGACGCGAGAACCGCGTCTCTGAACCCCGCGTCCTAGCTGTACAGAACAAGGATGCCTCCCGCCCTCGGCATTACGAGGCTAATCTCTTTGATCCTCCTCCCACGGATCTGAGAGATTATTTGACAAAGAAAAGAAGTGCTAATCAAATCACTTCGTCGTGTTGCTGCGAACGGCTTATCACGATGCTCTCCGAGTGTCGTTGCAGTTCAGGTGCAAACCAGCAGTCTCTAGTTAGACAGCTGACCCTGATTCCTCGATCAGTTAAAAGAAGTCGTTCCCACAGGAGGAAGGTCTTCTCTGACACTGAATATCCCGAGCTCACTGCAAACATGGTGAGCAGGAGCAGGGGAAAACAACCTGCAGTCAGCTCCAATGAGTCTGACACTGAACCGGAAGGAGTGTACCGACACACTCGCACCGGACTGGGATGATTCCCCCGATTGACTACAATGCTCTAGCCCGAGGCATTGAGGTGAATGACTCGCATTCCGCTATTGCAGAGTCACAGGCTTCAAACTCTTCTATAGAGAAAGAGGCCTTTATATACATGACCAGCACTCCTGAGGAGACTGCCAGGCGCTTGGAGCAGCAAGCCCAAGTCCAGAAGGAACAATTCGAGATGATTCGTGCTCAGCAAGAATCTATCGACTCCCTTAAGCAGATGCTCGCACAGTTGCTTGAAGACAAGAGGAAGTCAACCAACAAAGCCTCCTCTAAGAAGTCTAAAGGCAAGCGAAAAGAAGGAGAAAGCTCATCTTCTGTACACGTAAAGGAGGAAGAGCAACTTACTTCTGGCTCGTCTAAATCCTCATCGCAGGAAAAGGACGACCGAGACCAGGGAAAGGTTCATTCTAAAAGAATGAATCAGTTGGAGCAACGTCTTGAGGCCCTTACCAACCGGAAAGGCCTCCAAGAAGCAGGAGTGGTCCGACCATATCCGGCCGAGTGGGACCTGGTTCCATATCCGCCCAAGTTCAAGGCTCCAACCCTCCAAGCATTTGATGGGAAAGGTTCACCGAACCAACATATCTACTACTTTAAGTCTCAAACAGGGAATGTGGTAAATAACGATGCCATCCTGGCACGTTTGTTCATCGGCACCCTAAAAGGGCTTGCCTTTGAATGGTTCATGAAGCTCCCAGAAGGCTCCATTAAAAATTGGGGCGATTTGGAGAAGTTCTTCCTAACGCGCTTCTTTGAAGATGACTCGGAGGTCACCATGCCTACTCTTTTGGCCACCAAACAGCGAAAGGGAGAGTCCGTCAAGTCTTTCGTAGAAAGATTTCGGAATGTGGCACTCCGATGTCCAAGCGGTATGACCCAGGTTACCCTGGTGGAAACATGCCGCCATAATCTACAAACCTCACTCCTCGCCCAAATAGGAGTTGCCGAAAGCCGCACCTGGAAGCAGCTGATCCAACAAGGTGAACAGGCTGAAGAAATTGTCGCCCGGGTCAGGGCAGAGGAAAACAAACCCCGACCTGAGAGGTCAACGAGGCGTGCGCCAGACACATCCCTCCAAGCCAAACGGAAGGATAACTTGGCGACAGGGACTAAATCTCCCGTAAAACCTCAACCGGTCAAGGGAAGTGGCTCTTCAAGCCAACCACGTGCCAACAAGCAGTATTCCTTCAAGGATGAACATGTCGACTCGCTCTTCAAATTACTCAATAAGAGCAACCGACTGAAGCTTCCTGAAGCTAGGCGCCCTGAAGAAGTCGTAAAACCGATAATCCCAATTACTGCTTGTACCACAGGATGCTGGGACACCCCACCAAGAGCTGTTACGTCTTCAAGGACATCCTTCAGGCTCTGATTGACGCGGAGGTATTAAAACTCCGTCCAGAGCAGAAGAAGGTGGCGGCCAATATGACGTCATTTCTCCAGTTTGGAAGGCAACCTCCAACACCCTCTGGAGTAGTCCCTGTCCCAAGAGGAGAGCTGAGAATGGTCAACACAGACCCTCACCAACAGCAAGAGAAGGGCCTGGTACCCGTCCCCACACCTCGGGGAGAGATCATGTGGGTCTATCCTGACCTTGTTGATAGCCAGCAATGGACTACTGTGACCAACAGGAAGTCCAAAGGCAAAGCAAAGGCTACATCCTGTAATGTGGTGTGTGCCTCTTCCCGGGAAGCGGAGACTGATGTTCCCTCACTGACCGATTTAGAAGAGGAAACGTTAGCTCTGGCCACACAACCCAACCAACTTGTGGCAGAAACCCATTCGGGCAGTCATATTTGAAAAAGTATGACGAAATGGCGCCAATTCCTCCAAAACCCGCTATGGAATCAGCCAAGCCCTCCACAAAGCAGCCCGTGGAGAAACAAAAAGAGCTTCGATTTTCCAAATTTCTCTCGAAAGACATCGCTGAAGGATCCACAGCGCCTTACCGCTTTGATGTCCTGGCTCAGCTGGCCAATATCCCTGCCCGAATTACTCTTTATTAGCTCCTCAGGCTATCAAAGTCAACCAGAGAAGCTCTACAAGAGGCCCTCGCTAATGCTGAGGCCTTCATGACTCAGGTGCCAATCGGACCAAAGGAGGAAGATGTAGAGGATTGCCTCCATACCTCCCAAAATGGTCCCTGCATCACCTTCACGGCAGATGATATGCAAGTCAAAGGGAAACATGATCGACCCCTTTACTTCGCAGGGTATATTGGGTCATCTGAGGTGAATCGCATTCAGGTAGATCTCGGGTCTGCATTGAGCATTATGCCTCGCCGGGTCATGCAACATCTAGGGATCCCTACTCACCGTTTGAGCGCTACCCAGACTACTATTTATGGGTTCAATGCCAATAGTACCCGTCCAATGGGGAAGATCAAGCTCAAATGCCAGATTGGGGACCTAAGGTCGGAGGTGACATGCTATGTGATAGATGCTGACACCTCCTACAATTTGTTGCTGGGAAGACCATGGATTCATCGCAATTCTATCGTTCCCTCTACTCTCCACCAAGTCATGAAATACATCGACGGGAGTGGAAAAGTGCGAACGTTGATTGCCGAAAGGCATCCGTTCAAGGGAGTTGAGAATTATTTCACAGATTCTCTCCTGTATCAGGAATCTGTGAAAACAGATAAAATCCCACAACCAGAGGAGCCCGACTCTGGTAATGAAGCCGACACCGAGCCGGAAAAAGAAGAGTGCATGTGGGAACTAGATCCACTTGTAACGGGCATTAATAAGCTCGATGTTGATAATACCACCGATGATGCAGGCGGATGGTATATTAATGAAGAATTAGATTTGGCGTATTTCTCTATATTTGCTTCTGACTCAGTGCCATCAGACACTAGTACTGAAGTGGATGAAGACCTCTGGTCGGCAATGGATGCTTTGACATCAATGCATATACCAGTAAAGTCGTCCTTCGTAACGCACCAAGATGCTGGCGATGCGCAAGAATCCATATTCATGGTTCCAGCGAGACGGAAAGGCCAAAGACCAATTCTTTTCGGACGAATTAAGTCCGAACCAATGCCCCTTGAAGAATCAGAAGGCGAGGAGGAACCCCCTCAGTTCGGTCATTATGAGCCAAATACACTCAGAATGATGGAAAGTATGGGGTATGATCTGACAAATGGTCCAGGGTTAAACTTCGGCAAAGGAAGGAGAACACTACTCCGATCTTTTGTACCAAAAGGAAAAACCCCTGATTATTATCATCAGACTCGCAGGGGGTTGGGCTATGTGTCAACTCCGATCCCATCAGCTTCCGAGTCTGAAGAGTCATTGTACCATGATTACTCATCTGGCACGGCATCGTGGGAGTCAGATGTTAGTGTCGGCAACATCTTCAGAGAACTTTCAGTGAATATGGTTTCAACAAGCCACCTGGAAGACGGAGATGAAGAAATGACCCAATCTGATACAGATCCTTAGATCAAACACTTAAACAATCTTTGGGATACCCGCTTCGAACAGCGCGAGCCACCTACAGAAGATAAGGTTGTTCAGACCAATCGGGGAGATGAGGCTAATCCTAAGCCCATCTTTATAAGCGAAGGTCTATCATCTACGGAGAAAAAGGGTCTAATATCTCTTGTGCAAGAATATATAGACGTCTTCGCCGGGAATTATGAAGACATGCCTGGACTCGATCCTCGAGTGGTTATGCATCGCCTCAACATCAATACAGATGTAAAGCCTGTCAAACAACAACAGCGACGGTTCCGTCCAGAAATAATGGAGGCAATTCAATCAGAAGTCAGAAAGCTTATAGACTCTGGCTTCATTAGGGAAGAACAACATCCTGATTGGGTAGCCAACATCGTCCCCGTTGCCAAAAAAGAACGGAAAGATCTGGATCTGTATTGATTTTCGTGATCTAAACGAGGCTTGCCCCAAGGATGAATTCCCACTGCCAATCACAGATGTCATGATTGACAACACATGTGGATTCGAGCGAATGTCCTTCATGGATGGATTCTCAGGATATAATCAAATCAAAATGTATCCTGATGACGAAAAACATACCTCTTTCAGGACACCACTAGGGGTATACTGCTACACCGTCATGCCCTTCGGACTGAAGAATGCAGGGGCAACATATCAAACGGCCATGAATTCCATTTTCTACGAACACATGCGCAAAACGGTGGAATGCTATGTTGACGACATCGCAGTAAAAAGCTACGCTAAAGGTGATCATATAACTGATCTAAAGGTTGTCTTCGACATCATGCGGGCCCATCAATTGAAGATGAACCCCACCAAATCCTTCCTGGGGGTGGCCAGTGGAAAATTCCTAGGGTTTGTAGTGACCTCTACGGGAATTCATTTGGATCCAGAAAAGATTCGCGCTATCCAGGAGATGCAACCTCCGAGAAACCTCAAAGAGCTCAGGGGATTACAAGGACGATTGGCGTACATCCGGAGGTTTATCTCAAATCTCTCCGGAAGATGCCAACCCTTTTCCAAATTAATAAAGAAAGGTGTTCCGTTCATTTGGGACAACGCTTGCCAGCAAGCATTTGAGGAAATTAAACAGTACCTCACACAACCGCCAGTCCTTGCAGCTCCAGTGTCCGGAAAACCTTTCCTGGTATACGTCCGAGCGATGGATCATTCTTTAGGAGCCTTATTAGCTCAGAACGATGATCAAGGACGAGAGCAAGCGATCTACTATTTGAGTAGAACAATTATCGGGGCCGAACATCGGTACAACCCGATCGAGAAGGAATGTTTGGTGTTGGTGTTCGCTGTTCAGAAAATGCGATACTATTTGGTAGGCCAGACGATAAACGTCATATCAAAAGTCAACCCCCTGAGGTTACTTATGACAAAGCCTTCATCGTTAAACGGCCGACTGGCAAAATGGGCCATATTGCTATCCCAATATGAAATGCACTTTTTACCACAAAAAGCTGTGAAAGGACAAGCTGTGGCGGATTTCCTGGCTGAGCATCCAGATCCGAGGGTAGCCAAACTTTACGAGGATCTCCCAGACGAGGTCGCTGAAGCCTGCCAGACTCAGACGTCCTTCGAAAGGCAAGTGTGGCAACTTTTCTTTGACGGCGCATCGAGAACAAGCCCAAAAGGACATATAGTGGCAGGAGTAGGAGTAGTACTCATCTCCCCACAGAACTATGTGGTTCCTCGAGTTGTCTCGTTAACCGAGCCTTGTTCCAACAATGTAGCGGAGTATAATGCCCTCTTGATTGGGATGCAATTCGCCGATGTGATTGGCGTTAAAAATCTCGAGGCATACGGTGACTCTAAGCTCATCGTCAGTCAAGTTCGCGAGGAGTACGAAGTCAGACATGAAGACCTAGTACCCTATTACAATGCAACTGTCTATATGGCCAAGAGGTTCACCAACTTTTACATTGACCATGTACCACGCAAGCAGAATGCGCATGCAGATGCACTGGCGTCTCTCGCTGCCTCTTTAGCTCTTCCAGCTGGAGCAGTAGAGAAAATATTTGTCTACAGCCACGACCTGTATTGCCCAAGAATTGTCCCTGAGGACTACACGGAGCCAACGGGAGATTGTCAAGGCAAAGAAGTTCTCGAGTCGTCAGCCGGTCCAGAACCTAGAGACTGGCGATTCCCTTATATTGATTATGTCTTGTATGGCATCCTGCCTGAGGACACCAAAGAAGCGGCGGCCATTCGAAGGAAAGCCCCCAAATTCTATTATAATGCGATCACACGAACACTGTATCGTCGATCGCATGACGGGATCTTGCTCCGCTGCCTTTCATAAAAAGAGGAACAGGAGGTATTGAAAGAAGCCCATAATGGCATGTGCGGAGCCCATCAACCTGGCCCAAAACTTGCATATCGACTCCAAAGGTTAGGATATTATTGGCCTAAGATGATCTCTGACGCCATCACTTATGCCAAAAGATGTCACGCCTGCCAAGTACATGGCGATTTCATCCACCAAGCCCCAGGGTACCTTCACTCTACGACCTCTACCTGGCCATTTGAAATGTGGGGAATGGATGTAGTTGGTCCTATCAGCCCACCATCCTCAAAAGGACATCGGTTTATTTTGGTCATAACCGATTACTTCTCCAAATGGGCTGAGGTCATTCCTTTGAAGGAGGTGAAGTCATCTGACGTGATCAAATTCGTCAAACATCATGTCATTTACCGTTTTGGGGTGCCTCGGCGAATTGTCCATGATAATGGACCCCAGTTCGTCAGTCAGGCTTTCCAGAGGTTCTGCGCTAAGTTCAGAATCCAGAGTGTGTCCTCAACGGCATACTATCCCGCCGCTAATGGTCTCGCAGAAGCTTTCCACAAGACCATCGGCAAGCTTCTTAAGAAATTCGTCTCGAAAAGTCAACGTGACTGGGACGACAAGCTAGGTGAATGCTTATGGGCCTATCGCACAACTGTGCGAACCCCGACTAAAGCTACGCCATTTTCCTTGGTATATGGGTGTGAAGCCGTGCTTCCACTGGAAATCCAAATTCCATCTCTACGCATCGCCTTGACAGCAGAGATGACAAATGAGGAGAAGCATTGACAGCGACTCCAAGAGTTGGAAGCCTTAGATGATAAACGTCTGCAGGCCCAGCAACAAATCGAGCTCTACCAAGCTCGGATCACCAGAGCCTTCAACAAGAAAGTTAAAGTGCGAACTTTCAAGAAAGGTGACCTTGTCTTAGCCGTCAGAAGACCTATGGTGATGACACATAAGACAAAAGGGAAATTCCAGCCCAAATGGGAAGGACCATTTGTAGTAGAGTCGGTCTACTCAAATGGATCATATCGCCTCATAACTGCAAATAGAGATACGCTCATGATGCCGATCAATGGCAGATTCCTGAAGAAGTACTATCCTTAATGGTACTCCTCCGCCGATCAAGTTAAAAGTACACCTCTGATCAAAGCACCAAGAAAAGTTTCTTTCCTTTGCTAGACTACAAGCAAATCAGGCACTGGCTGCACCATGATGCATGTTGATAAAGAAACAACTTGGGTTCTAATATTCTTATCTTCATTAACATCCGACGCCTCCGACGGCTAAGGACAGAGGAAAATGTTGGCTTCTAAGCCCAACATAAGTCCTCGACAACTCATCATGCTGAGGGGAATAGCATGGCTAGCCCAGCTCAAACGGTAGTTGGTAAAGACACCTCAAATCCGTTGATAGCTGAGGGTTTGCTAAAAACCCTAAGTGGACTTAGTTCCACCCTCTCCAAAATCCCTTACCAATTCTCATACACAGAATGGTAGGTCTACAAAATTCAATCATTGCTACGTTAACACTATACCTCTGGTAATGAAAATTTTCAATACTCCCTATCAAGTACAAACCTTACTTGTTAACCCTATATGGAGTAGCAAACCTTTTAAAGTTGTCAGGTTAACATTATACCTTTGACACTTCAAACTTCACTTGTCAATTCTCATCAACAGAATGACAGGCCCTCAAATTGCTCGTATCGCAAACCAATTTTTGTCAAGTTAATACCACACCTCTGACAAATTACTGTTAAGTTCAACATTACACTTCTAACAGTAATCAAGTTGCTGCCAAGTTCAATATTAAACCTCTGACAGTCATCTTTCCTCAGACTTCCATATCAAAGCTGAAATGAATAATGCTAAGTTTAATACTACACCTCTAGCATCCAAGTCATTGCCAAGTTCAACAATACACTTATGGCCATGACCTTCCCTCGGACTTCCTTGTCAAAGTCGAGATGACCAATGCCAAGTTTAAAATTACACCTCTAGCATTACCCTCGCCGCTAAGTTAAACATCATACCTATGGCAGTGGTACTTTCAGTTTTATTCCCAAATAAAACTGAAAGGCTTTTGAGTCAAGTTAATATCACACCTCTGACTCACATTCTTGTCAAGTTAACATCACACTTCTGACAAGACTACATTCAACCCGTTAAGTTAATATCACACCTCTAACGGTAAAAACTTTCCTAGATCCCCCGCGAATCTAGTCTCACTTGTTATTCTTGTCAACAGAGTAACAAGCACACCTAAAAAAAAAACATTGTTAGGTTAACATTACATCATTAACAATGTTTTCATTAACTCCCCAGCTGATCTTAATCAAGTTAATCCCAAACCTCTGATAAAAGTTCATCCTCCCTGGGGGTACAAATTCAGCTTGTCATTCTACGTTATAGACTGGCAGGTCCACAAAAGTTATCTTATCTCTGTTAAGTTAATATCACACCTCTGACAGCATTGTTGAGTTCCTGAAATAGGATCTCTCTCTACAAAATTTGACTCGTTAAGATTATCATCATAATTTTGACAGGTCAAAGGTTCTTTACTTCTATTCGTCTGACTTTCAATACAAAAAGGGAGTTCAAGACAATAGAAGAAGACAAAAAGAAATGTGTCGCTTTTATTCATATCCAACATATGAAAGTGATACAAAACGCTCTCTTATTCAATAAGATTGAGTGTTACAGATAAAGGAGTATAAAGAAGTCCCTTTCTCTCTCAAAGGTAGCACTCACTCCTTGAAGCTGCTCACAATTCCAAGTACAAGATGTTTGGAAAGGCGCCAAAGTAGAATTGAACACTACGGCGACGATCGGAAGCTGGTTGCACCACGATGCATGATGTAAACATCAAAAGAGTCCATTGTTAACTAGGAACAATGGTGTTTCTTGAGGTCGAAAGGCAGCAGAATCTTCTGATTCCACCTGACCATCCGAAGTGGGGATATGATCCTTCGTTGATGAACACCTCCACCACCAGAAAGCCATCCAATGAGCATGGAGTTCTCATCGATGTCACTTCTGGGATAAGTGAAGGGAGAATCCAAGACCATACCCATCACTATATCCGCCGCCATACTCACTCTGACCATGTCATGCCAAGAAGCATGACTGGTGCATTGAATCCAAAGAGATCTTGGCGGGTGTCAGGGGCGATGACTTCTTCTCCAGTGGTCGACCATCGAACAAGTTCGCTGGCCGATATATTCTCCCAAGGGCCCAGCGAATATGAAAAAGGATGATTAAGCCTACCTGCAAGAAGCAAACAAAAATTAGAAGATCTGAAGCTAAGGATACTTCAACAGAAAAGCTAAGTGACAGACGCAGCTATTGCTGAAAGCTTCAGACGTAGGGATGACCCGCGCAATAAACCAAACTTCTGCGGCGGCAGAAACAGACGCGACCAAAGCTGTGATACACACAGAATTCAAACGCTGTCTAGTTTTGCACCCGCGTCTAAAATATGAGACGCGAAGAGAATCAGACGCGAAATTTGCCATCTTCCTATTGGCAAACAGGGGTTGCTAAATTCAGGCCTGAAACCTTCGATCTGGGTTAAAGTTTTTTTAAAGTCTACAGCCTCAAACGCGAGCTCTGTATGGAAAGCTCGCAGTCCAGGTGTGAAAGTCCATTATGCTCGCGTCCAGAGGATTCTGGGTCAGAGTTTTCCTCAACGGCCTAACTCAAAAAAAAAAAAATGGGCGCACCAGCCAGACTTCAGGAGAAGGTCAAGAAGGTGAATCTCCTTAAGAGATAGCGAAACAGAACCCAGTAAGGGCTTAAGGTTTCATGGCAAACCGTAAAGTCATACCTGCAGCAACACCCGTTAAGGGTTGAACTTTCCGCATCAAGGCGCGGACGTAAAAGGTGCTCAAAGAGACGCTCTTTGATCTTGAAATCACTTGACAGTGATAATCTTCTGGAGAGATTATGCAGAAGCATGAAAGCTCTGGGTCATCATCGTCCATGGAGGCAAGCCCCAGGTAAAGTCCTTGAAAGGAGAAGGTGGAATCCCTCAGAGCACTCGCTCTCAAAGGACAGCAGTCTAAGTAATGGAATGCTAAAAGGATAGGGTGAGGCCTATTTATAGGCAACCCATAGAGCCTGTATTTAATGGCTCACTAATCAGAACTGTCGGCTTTAATTCCCGCATGCATGTCAAAGCCCAATAAAAGGCTGACACGTGGACTGTCGCTTCGGGAAACATCGAAGACGCAAGTCTCCAACCGCCAACGCTAATTTGGCATTCAAAAGCATTAATGCCTAAACCCAATGAAGGGCTGATGCGTGGACTGTCGCTTTGGGAAACATCGGATGACTCGAGTCTCCAATCGTCAACGTCGATCTGACATTTAAAGATCTAACAAATCTTTATGACAGGCTGCATGTAACGCCTGGGGAGTTCACCAAACGCAGACCCGAGAGTTGCGTCTAGGAACTTGCGTCCCTTTGTGAATACGAAGGCGGCGTCCTTTTTTCATTCCAGTTAATAGCGACCGCGTCTCTCGGAGCAGTTCAGAGCTACGTCCCCTTAGCAAAGAGGGACCCATCCTGGGGGTCACGCTTTGAAATCACATAAAATTGAAAAGCTGCGTCCTAAGACTTGCTTCTACAACAGAGAAGGCCTATGTCATTCGCAGGTACCACAAGTATCCTGGAGCTGCGTCTACATTGCAAGACAACAATTGTGTCCCTATTATAAACTCAACATAATTTGAGTGTGCACTAAGTCAAGGACCTAGAGACGTGTCTCCACAAAGACAGTACCGCACCCCCATCAATCAGCTGAGTTCTATGCGTCAGCTTTGGAGGAGCATAAAACTGTGTCCTCGCTACATCCTGAAGTCTGCATTTGGACAGAGTTAAGGGCTGCGTTCAGAGAGCCGCGCCCTTCATAACCAAAGTCGCGTCCTTGGCGCAAACTTGAAACCGCGTCTCAATTTGCAGGTCAGAGTCGCGTTTCCCGGGACTGCGTCTCGACTACATAATCATAGCCGCGTTCGGCCAACTCAGTTCAGCCTGAGTTTATTCAGAGTCAGTCAAGGATCACAACCAAAGACTGCAGCTAAAAAAAAAATTAGATTCATCTACAGTGGAGCAATGAAGATGGAGCAAAATCTCAAAGACTTTTATTATTTAGGTCAAAAATGATAAAAGTAATACAAACACTCTATGAATAGAGTGCTCTCTTCTTTACAAAACGAAAAAAAAAGAGAGAGAAGAAAGAGAAGGCTAATAATCTTGATTAGCCAAAGAACGGATTTGTTCTCGGAGGCGATGTATCTAATGCTGACGCACTTTCTCAGCCTCCATGAGGGCTTAGACCCGCAACTCCTCCTCAGTTAAGAATTTCTTCGCAGCCAGCTGCGCTTGTAGGGATTCCAATCTGGAGGAGTGAGTGGAGAGGTTTTCTTCAACCCGTATCCTGGCAGCTTCCAGCTCTTCCAGCTTCTTCCTGGTAGTGGCAAACTTCTGCTCGTTGATTGCAATCAAGGCCTCTGCCTTGGCTATGGTGGCCCGAGCGCTGATAATAATCTGCTCTGCGCTCTGCATGACGAGTTCAGATTCCCTTGAATCGCCAATCAACCTTTGATGGTCAGCCTGGAAATGTTGGAGATGGCGGGTCTCTTCAGCTATTTGTTCCTCCATCTCCTTCCGCTCTTATTCTTGAGCAGCCAGAAGCCTATTCAGGGTTGCCCGGGCCTCGTGTGCTGAACCAGCGTCTTCTAGAGATTTAAGCTCTTTCAAGTCACTTCCCAACTGCTCCACCAGCATCAGGCATGCCCTAGCCTGCGAAGGACCTCCGGTATGACCAATGTTCTCGATCAGATTTTCAAGAAGCACTCGGGCAAATTCAAAAGAACTGCCCCCATAAAGGATGAGGTCGATGCATGATCGCATGGAAGCAAAGAACTGTTGTACCATTTGACGTGTCAGTTCTTCCATGATATCACCAGCTGGAGAGAATTCTGCTGATGTGCTCCCAGATCCCCTTTCTATCACAGGGTGAGGCCTGGGAATCAATTCGTCCCGTGCAGGGGTAGGGTCAACGACAGGCGCGGTAGAAGCTGAGATGGCTGCTGGCACTTCTGGCGCAGCTACTGTCGTAGCAGCCTCCATGGCGACTGAAGTAGCAGCAAACCTGACCTCTTCGGAGCCCTCGGTCGAGGCTTGAATTATACTGCCTTCGGGATCGACGCTGGCCGCAAGATCCTCTGCCTGAGCTCCCTCAGCGCTCTCTGCAAACCATCAAAATGTCAACCATGACAGTAAAAAGAAGATATTCAAAGCCTCAATATTTTCTTACCGAGCTGAGGGTTCAAAGACGGCGAATTCCTGGGCGAATTTTGTGGGGTCGAGGTCTCCCCGACTTCAATAATTGCCCTCTCTTGAGGCATTCCAGTAGCAGGAGCCTCAACGTCCTCCTGCTGGGACAGCTCTTGTATCATTTCCTCGATATGGGAGGAAGTCGCAGTCTCGCTGTCCACAGCCAGCCCTGCAGCATGAAGGTAAAGGGGAAACGTCAGAACTTTTTCCTAGTTCAAAGGGAAACTGGGTCAAAAAGACAATAAAAGTACCTTCAGCAGGAGCAATTGTCGCTATTGGCAACACCGTCACGGGGTCATACCCTTGTATCTCTTCCTCCGTAATATGTGAGAATTTACTCGGATCTGGAGGAGCGGGTTCATCGCCAAAATCGACTTCATAGCCTAAGTAATATTCATCTTCCTCGGACGATGAAGACGACAGCGCAACACAAGAGGCCTCGGCAGTCGAGACCTTACCACTAAGTACTCCGGTAGTAGGGTTGGGGTCAACTGCCCGCGAGCTAGGCATCAATACAGCAGGAGACTCAGGTTGTGGTGCCTCATCTCTCCTCTCTTGAGCTGAAGAAGACCCCGGCTGAGTCGAAACCCCTGGAATCTCAACGTCATTCCTTCCCACCAGGTCAGCCTCAAGTTGCTCAGCCTCATCGGTTGCAGTGGGATCATCAGCAAGCTTCCCTTCTTCTAAAATCGCGGGACCTCTGCTGCGCAGTCCACGAGGGCGAACGAGGGGGTTTCGTCTTCCTCCTCCTCTTCCTCCCTCTGCTCCTCAACACCGGGAGGAACGGCCTCAGGCATTGAAGTTTCAGCCCTTGAGTCTTTCCTGGCCTTCTTCGGGGCAGGCTCAACCTGGAGAGTAGCGCCATGAGGACGTTTAGGCACCGCCTGTCGACGCCTTCTAGCAGGCTGCTCCCTAGGTGTTGCTGCTATCGATTCCACCCGCGTCTCTCCTCTGGCTTCCCTCTTAGCCGCCTGGTATTCATCGATACCCCGCATGCGCTTGTTGGATGCCAATTTCTCCTCATAGGACGCGTTAATGCTCTTGATGCATGAACGCTCCATTGAGTAGCCAGGTATCTTGCTAGCCTGGAAGTACCAAGTGCAGAAACCAAGGCTTGCATAACAGTTTGGCGTCTTGTGAGGCAAGCTATAAAGAGCTTTTGTCCCCCCAGCCACGCTGTAATACCAGGCCCGAGCACCTTCAAATAAATTTCCACTGAAGGCGAGTTGGGCGTTAGGGTTGCCGACATATAGTTGGTCATAGTCGAACTGTCGGGCAAAATGATTCGGCATATAAGGCTCGATCGTGCACGAGTTCCCTTACCGAAAGAGCAGATACCTGGGCCGGATATTGATAAGCCACCAGAAGACTCCCGATGGCAGCCTCGTGAAGTCGTCCGGACCCACAATGTCGGCGAACTTATCCCCATAAGCAGCATCTGTAATCTCGGGGAAGCAGCGGTTGAGATGGTAATTTGAAGCGTTCAAAATACATTTCCGAACGTAGAACATATAGTTGTTGTACCAGCTCGAGCTCTCCAGCCGCTGCACAAAAGGGACAAACCCCTCGGATCGGGACACTGGCGTCATCAGTGAGGGGCAGTGCATAACGCACCAAGCCATTAGGTACGTGTAGGGAAGCTCGACCCGGGGGTTAGGGGTCTTTGCTCTCGGCCTCCCCTCCGAGTCAACCTCCGGTCTACCGTGGGAGTCGACGATGGCCTCCACTCTGCACAGGCTCTGAGTCAGGGCCCGCAACCCACTTTGAATTCCGGCCACCATTGCCGGAAGGAGAGCGATGGACCTGCCATAGGCCAACAGCACCGCCGGATACACCACATCGGCGACAATCACTTCATGCGGCAGTGTCGGCACTACACAGCGCTTCAACCACAGCATGAGGAAGCCCGCCAGTAGTGCCCGGTTAGAAATGGAGATCTGGGCCTGGTGATGGAAACTTTCAAAAACCGTGTCAGATTTGAAAGTATCTTCATTCGACTCTGTGGTGTAAGAACTCACAGAGGCGTTAATCCTCTCGGCGATTTCCTCATCGGAGCTGAGAGTTAGAATGGTCACTGAGTGATCCTTCTCAGTTATACCATTAAACAAGTAGCTCACCCAAGACATCTGCTTAACTCCCCTAGTTCTCCAGGAGGTTATTTGGCCGCAGATGTGGAAGTGACATAACACTTCCCAGTAGGTCTCATATACCCGAGGGCACTCTTTCTTCAAGAGATGAAGCTCCTCGGAAGTTGGGACGTATTCCTCATAAGGGGCATCTCCCATAACCAGCCCCGAAACTTCATACAGCTCATGCAGGGCGAGCCCCATTTCTCCGACTGGGGTGAAGAATGTCCCCGTCAAAGGGTTGTAATGCTCCAGAATCCCGTAAAAATTGTGAGAACTCTGCGGGATGCCATATTGCACAGCCCTGACCGCTTGGTACAGTCCCACCTGGTCTAACAGACCTCCGAGTTCGGCGAAGACAAAGCCCACCATCTTGCCCCACCAAGACTTGTCGGAGGAATGAACCCACCCAAGTGGGCGGAGTCAACGGGAAAGTCACCCCCCACCTTCATGAATTCATTAATGAGGGTAGTGCTGAGCTGAGGGATTTTCCCTACTGGGTACTCAGACCTGAGTAATCCAGGAAACAAGCCAAAAACTTCCTTTTCGTGTCCGCCAGGGTGCACCTTCCTGGCGCCCAGTATGCCGAGGTAGACACTGGGGACAGATCGGGCAAGCTCCCATTCCATTACCCGGGGGACAGACATGTGCTGGAGATAGGATAAAGGATACATTCTCTCCATATTGGGAAGAAAGAATTTCCTATCCCCTATCTGGCGAAGCCACTTGTAAGCGCC
The DNA here is from genome assembly GCA_038442645.1 of Agave tequilana. Lineage (NCBI taxonomy): Eukaryota > Viridiplantae > Streptophyta > Magnoliopsida > Asparagales > Asparagaceae > Agave > Agave tequilana. The sequence continues at coordinate 134,023 of JAVJIF010009096.1, read as the reverse complement.
GTCATGCAAGATGTCATCACCCTCGCCAATGTTGTCCCCAAAGAAGAAGACGGGCTTCTTTAACGGAATACGTGAATCCGTCTCAAAATCCGCGTCGGTCATGATTTCCCGGAAGGTCCTCATGTCGACCTTGGAGATCTTCTCCCTTCGCCCCTTCGACTTGTCGATAGTCACAGGAGCAGTCTTCTGCAACACGAAGGTTAGATTGCGATCAGCACCACCTACGTGCTCGAAGTGACACTTCTTGGAGAGAGGGTCGGAGGAATATCGCACTGCAAAAGAGAATAATACTTGATCAGAAAGAAAATGATTAAGTATTTCCAACTCGAACGCAGAAATGAACCCAGACGCGGAGATCATCAAAATCTGCGTCCAGATCCAAAGATCGCGAGGCTAGCATGGAACCCGCGTTTTTGAAAGTCCAAGACTTATGAAAAAATTCTAAGTATTGGGCTCAGAAGCCAGATTCATGAGGACCAGCATCTGATGTCACAAGACGCAAGAGTCATAAGAAATCTGCGTCTGAATCTGTCACACTTAGAAATATTCTAAGTGTTGAACCCAAAACGCAAGGTTCATTCGGGCCCTGTGTTCAACAAGCAGACGCAGATTCGAGCAGATAAAAGAAGCAGAGGTCATCAAACCTGCGTCCTGTTTATCGACTCAAGAACCGCGCCTGATGATCAAACACGGGCATGAGCCCGCGTTGGCGGTTCACATTCAAAGGGAATTTAAGAGTTAAAAGAACTCTGTAAACCCTTTTAATGGCGGAAACCAAGTTCGATCGCTTTTTATACCTGAAAGAGGGGTTTCCTGCATGGAGGAACCACCCCTCTGAGTCTCAGGGACGACCGCCTTTGAAGACGAAGCAGTGTGCTTGGCCTTTGGTGCTATTGCGATCAAGGATCCAATGTTAGATGAAGGAAAAGAGAACAAAGGAAGCTCCTTTCTCAAACCCTAACAGATGCACACGAAGACGAAGGAGAGTCTAATGATGACTCTCGAAGGACTGTTGCCTTTTATAGGCACGGTGATTCGCAAAGATACGCGGCGCTTGGCTCGACGCCTAATCACCGCCTGACGCGTGGATAGCGCTTTAAATGCAACGCGAAGTTCGTACGCCAAAAAGAAGATGTCCCTTCAATTCTACAGGACACGTGGCAACATACTCATGGCACGGATTCGCACCCAACGGTCGCGTCTTCATCCCAAGAGACGCGTCCCTCCGATGGACGCACCTTCTCAACTAAGCCAGAGCTGCGTCCGGAAAGCCGCGTCTTCATTCCAAAAGACGCATCTCTCCGAAGCGCCAAAGCCGCGTCTACCTCACGGAGTAATGCTCGCGTGGTCATCCCAAAAGATGTACCCCTATAAGAGGCGCGTCTTTAAAGCAGTATTATCCCTGCATCCACAGAACTGGCGTTCAGTCCTTGCTTCTGCAATTCAGTTAACAGTACACTGGCACAAGCAGACGACTGTCCACCCCTGGTTTAAAGTACACCAACGACTGACTTAAAGCATCGGTAAGGTTTAGACTGTGTATCTAGACACTCCACGCGATCAGTTTTGGCGGCTTCAAAGAGTTCTACAGTACACTCAAGAAGGCCATACTCCAAACAAGATCAAGCCCGGAGCATTGTCAGTCCAATCATAAGAGTGGATTCATCTAGAGTCCAAAGTATTTCGAAATCCGTCCCAGCTAACTGCGGAATATCGAAAACTTTGGAGGGGGTTCTGTAGGCTGTCTAAAGATCACTAAAAGACAAGGCACCAAAAAGCAGAGTCCCAAGCTCCAGACGTAGGGCTAATCTCAGCCAGCACTGCAACACCAGGGCGCGAGGGTTGAAACCCGCGTCTCAGCCGCACTGCAACACCAAGGCGCGAGGGTCGAAACCCGCATCTCAGCCGCACTGCAGCACCAAGGCGCGTAGGTCGAAACCCGCGTCTCAGCCAGTACTGTAGCACTAAGGCGCGTGGGTCGAAACCAGCGTCTCAGCCAGCACTGCAGCACCAAGGCGCGAGGGTCGAAACCCGCGTCTCAGTTGTAACTGCCCTGGTTATGGGGTCAATCACGGCCCACATAACGGGGAAAGTTAACCCCCATCATGGAGTGTTTTTAGGGGGCACGTTCGCCCTGAAACCTCTATAAATAGCCCCGTTGCTATGGAGAAGGGGTCGGAATTTTGGAGAGCTCAGAGAGAATCCTGAGGAGAAGAACTTAACTTGAGAGCTTCCACAGAGGAGGAAAGAGAGTCTAACTCTTCAGCTAACTTGCTGCGTACAAGTTAATCTTTGCCTACAATCTCTTTGAGATTTTGGTCGACAGAGCTGTGTTACTCCGTCTACCATCCGAAGAGAAGATCCCCAGAAGTTCTCGACGTTCACCCGGTCAACGGAAAACAAGATTCACTTCCCACCGCCACTTGAAGAACCCAGCACTAAACAAAGGGGAGATTCAAGACTCAACATCTTCCCTCCCTTATAGTCGGAGCATTAGTTCGTTGTAATCTTTCATTTGATTCAAGGAAACTTTACGCCGAGAGTTTTTTTTTCCTCCGTACCAAACAAAGATGTTCATGAAACAAGGTCATGACAAAACAAATGAAGTGTGAGTGTTCAAAAATCATGTAAATAGCATTTTCATGAAAATAATCAATAATGCTCAAAACAAACATGAATATTATTTTATCAAACAAATATGAAAATCCATAAAAAATTCATTTTTTCATCTAAAAACAAACTTCTAGGTATATGCATGATTTATCCAAAGCTAACAATATACATACATATCCCAAACATACAAAGAGTCCATAATATAAATTGCATGAAGGCAAATGACTCAAGGGGTATATATGTATATTTATTAGATTTGAATACAAAACACATATACATGAAGTAAAACATGAAAATAGGCAAAACAGGTGTAAATGAGGAAATCATCAAAACTAGGCTATACATGTGCATATAGTGAGTACAAATGAACAATGAAGTGCAAATGTATATGAATCAAATGTTGCTCACTACTTGTACACGTATATACACAAGTTTTGACAAAAACTACATTTAAACAAGTTATATACCTCATGAAGCACAAAACAAATAAAACAAGTACATACTAGAAATGTCATATATGAAAAAGCATGTAAATAAAATATGAGTTTAGAAATAGTTACCAAACCAAAGAACTATGCTCTAATTCTCCAAAACATGGTGGCCTTTCCACCAAAGCTCCTTGATAGCGGTGCATCAAAAGTATGTCCATCAAGTCCATGTGCAACCACCACCAAGGCACCAATCCTCTCACGTTACGTGAGAGCCCGCACCTACATCAAATACACAAGGTGGAAATTTTGGTACCCATTTTCTTTTGGGTCCATGAGAGTTAGTCTTATAAGGAACCCAAACATTCTTATTAGCAAAATTTAAAGCATTTATCTTATCATAACAAAATTTTGCTAAATGGCCTTTGCGGCCACAATGTGTACACTTATACACTCTAGGATGCATATGTGTATGAGTGTGATCGTGGCGTGCAAAATGTGCGTATGTGTGATGTGGATGATGTGCATGAACATGTGGAACTTGCTTCTTTGAAAACAAGGTTTTCAATCTTTTATGGTTAAATGCACATGTGCTCAAAGTTGAGCTCAAACAATTTATTTTATTTTTCAAAAATTTAATCTCATTTTGATTAATAGTGGCATGTAAAGCATGGTGAAAATCATTGTTCTTTTTATTTTTAGAAACATTAACTTTTTCTTTTTCAACAATTTTTCTTTTTAAAGAAGTGTTTTCATGTAAAGCAACTTCCTTTATTTTTCTTCCAAAACAATCTTATTTTTCAAAGTAGTGTTTCCTTCACAAAGATCATTCAATTTAGAAAGTAAGGAAACATTTTCATTTTTCAAAGATTCATTTTCTTTTGAAATATTTTCAAACTTTTCTTGTAAAGATCTTTTTCATTTATCATGCAATCAAATTTCTTTTTCATTTTCTTGTTATCTTTCTTCAGCATGTCATATTTTTCTAGAAGTTGTTGACAAAAAGATTCAAGCTCATCGTAAGACATATCAACATCTTCTTCTACCTCGGATTCGGTAGTTACCTCAAGGGGATTGTCCCCTTGGACCATGTAGCACACGTTGGAAGCGTCACTTCCAACATCCGAGTCGCTGCCCGCATAATATTGTTCTTTTTCGCCAAGGGAGATCAAAGAGTTCCATACTACAAAAGCCGAATCAAGATTAGCAACCCTATATAAATAATCATCATTTAGGGTAAATCTTAAAGCATGTAGGGCTTTTGCATTAACCTCAATATTTTTGCCGTTTAAACAATAAGAATCTCTAGTAGTGGCAAAATAAATATGAATGCCTATGACTTTGAGGTACAAAGACATCTTAACCTTCCATGTTTGGATGTTAAGAATGTCAAAGGTGGGAGGTGACATGAAATCCATGGGGTGTGTACAAATATTGTGATTAGCTAAAAATGAGGATCTTTAACTCTAGGTTGTTAGACCCAAATCAAGAGCACGTGCTCTGATACCAATTGAAATCACCTAGAGGGGGGTGAATAGGTGATGAGCTAATCTAATGGACAATTAACGCGGAATTAAAACTTATATGATGCAAACTAAAACTTCTTAAACTAAACACTAAGTATAACACAAGAGTGTAGCCGGATTCCCCGTGAAGGGCTCTGGACTAACTCCTCAAGATTCCTCTAAATAAGAGTTGAGGTGCCGCGTTGGCTCTCTTGGTTGCATACAAGTGTTAGCAAACAATCCCAAGCATATAACAATTTAAGCACACAATATATCAAGCATATAAAGATAAAGACAATATTAGTATGTAAGATATAAAGACAAGTAAGAGATAGAGAGAGCAATCACAAACACGGAAAATTTGTTTCGAGGTTCGAGCACACTTGCTCTACGTCCCCGCCTTCAACACTATGAAGGATTTTCACTAAAATCGATCCCACTGAATCACTTGGTGCCGCAACACCTACAAGCTCTTTGGACTCTCTAGTCCCTCTCTTGTTCCCGCAAGAACACACCGCAAGCCCACTAGCTTGCCGAGGCCGCACCTCAAACAAAGAGTTCACACACGAACTCGAAACACCGCGAACCCGCAAGTCCGCCTCCTCAAAGTACAAAGTAGAACTTTGGTGATCACAACACTTTGATCACCTAAAATCCTCTCACAACAAAGATCCCTATAGGATAATATAGCAATGGATGGCTCAAGTGTTGTGTGAGAAAACTAGAATTGAAATGGTAGAGGAAAACTCAAGAAATCACTTTTCAATACACTCTTGAAAATCTCTCCTTTTAATATGGCAATTTTTGGCTCTTAAACAAGTGGAGATAAACACTTAATAGAGTTGGAAAAACTGGCTCAAAAACCACTTCAAAATCTTAGCTCAAACAGCCCAAAAAGCCCTCCTTTAAATAGGCTCCAAAAACTAGCCATTACAGCCAGGATGACCTGTCGGTCGACCGCCCGGTCGACCGGCCAACGGTCAGATTTCTGACCGTTGGGTCAGCGGTCGACCGGCTGGTCGACCGTGGCAAGGATACAGAGAGCTGCGCTTTCTGCCGGTCGACCGGGGCCGTTTCCAGATAGCAGACACTCTCTGGCGGTCGGCCGTGCGGTCGACCGGCCCATCCTGTGCACGTTTGTGCACGTCGGTCGACCGTTCCAGTCGACCGGCTCCTGGTCCGGTCGACGGTCGGTCGACCGCCAGAGCCTGTCAGGCCATTTTTAGGGATTTAAAACTTGGCTTTTTATCTAAAATAAAATCCCATAAATTCACGAAAAATCTACAAAAATAGTTACAGTATTATACTTTGATATACAAACATGTTTGAGTAAAATCAAGACATGTTACAAACAATATGAACTATTTTTGTAACTTAGAAAATTTAGCTCAAAACAAAAACTGTATTTTTCCAAATTGGTTTTTCTAAAACTTATTTTTCCAAAACTTCTCCAAATACAAAAACAAGATATTTTAAACATTTTGAAAGCATAGAGTGTATGGATATGATCCACTGCACATACATGAAGAAATATCTATGTTTTTGACAATAAGCACTAAACATAATTTTGGTTAAAACATATATTCTTGGAACTCCAAAAACCAAAACGGTATTTTATCAAAATGAAAAGTCTTTTTCAAAATGAAAATTCTTTTATGAAAACTCATCTAAATCAAGAGTGTGTGTGTATATGGTATACTTGAGCAATCTACCAACTATTCTATCCTTTACATTTTAATCTAAAACAAAATCTTAATAAAAAACAAACCTAGACACAAGTCTTGATCTTGAAGTCTTCACTTGAAGTCTTCTCATCTTCTTGACTTGGTCTAATCTTGATCCAACGAGCTAGACTCCTCTTGAGTACTTGATGTGGTCTTGATGCATAGGCTCTTGAATCAAACTGTGCTAGCTCCAAAACTTGACTTTAAATCTTTTGTTGAAGCTAAACACCAACTAAGATCTTGATCATAAATCTGAGACTAAATAAACACAAGATCATTAGTACTATAACTACATGAGTTGATCATCATCAAAACTAGATTGATGGGCCTTTGGGCCAACAATCTTTTCCTTTTTGATGATGACAAAACTCATGGAGTTATATATGCATGGATTAAAGTAAAGCTTCAAAGAAGCTCCCCCTTAACTCATGCATAACAATAAACAAATAAATATGCAATGAAAGCTCATAAACATGTATGCAAATACAAGGAGATAAACATGCATAAACAAGCATGAAACACATCAAATTCTTTTTCTCCTATTTGCAAAACAAAACAATATGCATGAACATAAATCCTTTTTCCAAAACATGCATATATACTAAAATACTTCTCTCCCTTTTTGTCAATCATCAACAAAGGGGTTAAAGTAAAAACAAAACAATTTTCTCCCCTCTTTGTTTGAAACAAAAATCAACAAAGGGGTGAAATCAAATCAACCAATAAAAAGTTATATGTGATATGCATTCATGAAGAGGAAGACGCTAAGTTAACTTCCCTACATACATGCATTACATGAAGAAGGGATGACAAACTCAAATTCACATAACACATAATATGCAATGCATAAGAGGAGATGTGAAGCTCCCCCTACACACGTGTACCACATAAAGAAGAGTTGTCAAGCTCCTCAATATAAGATACACTCAATATGAATCTATATGTAGAAGAGATGTTAAGCTCTCCTTGCATATAGACAATATAAATCAAAATATTTTTATTTTATTTTTTTATACAATTGTAATCAAAAACTTTTTAAGATACAAATTGTACTTAAACAATATCAATTTTGAAATTCTTCTTTTCAACAAATCAAGATATCACAAGATATAGTTACCATATAAAAAAATTGTGATACCAAAAGACATTATGATACCAATTGAGATTATGAAGTGAAATTAGTGTATAACTCATAAAAATCTACCCTTTACATGCACAAGATAAAAAATATATAATTTGAGCATACAAGGCATGGTCACCCATCCGTCCGCCCATTAAAGGGGTAGGTAGGGTTTTCAAAAATAATTTTGAAAATATTTTAGCATTGAAAATCACTACCAAATGAAGAACAATAACTAGTTAAAAGTAATTTTTGAAAAACTAGTTAAAGATCCTTTAAAACATGAAATCAAATCATATGTTTTTCATGAATCATACCAAATACACAAGAGTTGACACTCAAAATTGTTAAAGCTCATAAAATGTTCATGAAATAAGGTCATGACAAAACAAATGAAGTGTGAGTGTTCAAAAAACATGTAAATAGCATTTTCATGAAAATAATCAATAATGCTCAAAACAAACATGAAAATTATTTTATCAAACAAATATGAAAATCCATAAAAAATTCATTTTTTTCATCTAAAAACAAACTTCTAGGTATATACATGATTTATCCAAAGCTAACAATATGCATACATATCCCAAACATACAAAGAGTCCATAATATAAATTGCATGAAGGCAAATGACTCAAGGGGTATACATGTATATTTATTAGATTTGAATACAAAACACATATACATGAAGTAAAACATGAAAATAGGCAAAACAGGTGTAAATGAGGAAATCATCAAAACTAGGCTATACATGTGCATATAGTGAGTACAAATGAACAATGAAGTGCAAATGTATATGAATCAAATGTTGCTCACTACTTGTACACGTATATACACAAGTTTTGACAAAAACTACATTTAAACAAGTTATATACCTCATGAAGCACAAAACAAATAAAACAAGTACATGCTAGAAATGTCATATATGAAAAAGCATGTAAATAAAATATGAGTTTAGAGATAGTTATCAAACCAAAGAACTATGCTCTAATTCTCCAAAACATGGTGGCCTTTCCACCAAAGCTCCTTGATAGCGGTGCATCAAAAGTATGTCCATCAAGTCCATGTGCAACCACCACCAAGGCACCAATCCTCTCACGTTTCGTGAGAGCCCGCACCTACATCAAATACACAAGGTGGAGATTTTGGTACCCATTTTCTTTTGGGTCCATGAGAGTTAGTCTTATAAGGAACCCAAACATTCTTATTAGCAAAATTTAAAGCACTTATCTTATCATAACAAAATTTTGCTAAATGGCCTTTGCGGCCACAATGTGTACACTTGTACACTCTAGGATGCATATGTGTATGAGTGTGATCGTGGCGTGCAAAATGTGCGTATGCGTGATGTGGATGATGTGCATGAACATGTGAAACTTGTTTCTTTGAAAATAAGATTTTCAATCTTTTATGGTTAAATGCACATGTGCTCAAAGTTGAGCTCAAACAATTTATTTTATTTTTCAAAAATTTAATCTCATTTTGATTAATAGTGGCATGTAAAGCATGGTGAAAATCATTGTTCTTTTTATTTTTAGAAACATTAACTTTTTCTTTTTCAACAATTTTTCTTTTTAAAGAAGTGTTTTCATGTAAAGCAACTTCCTTTTGTTTTTCCACCAAAACAATCTTATTTTCAAAGTAGTGTTTCCTTCACAAAGATCATTCAATTTAGAAAGCAAGGAAACATTTTCATTTTTCAAAGATTCATTTTCTTTTGAAATATTTTCAAACTTTTCTTGTAAAGAATCTTTTTCATTTATCATGCAATCAAATTTCTTTTTCATTTTCTTGTTATCTTTCTTCAGCATGTCATATTTTTCTAGAAATTATTGACAAAAAGATTCAAGCTCATCATAAGACATATCAACATCTTCTTCTACCTCGGATTCGGTAGTTACCTCAAGGGGATTGTCCCCTTGGACCATGTAGCACACGTTGGAAGCGTCACTTCCAACATCCGAGTCGCTCCCCGTATAATATTGTTCTTTTTCGCCAAGGGAGATCAAAGAGTTCCATACTACAAAAGCCGAATCAAGATTAGCAACCCTAGATAAATAATCATCATTTAGGGTAGATCTTAAAGCATGTAGGGCTTTTGCATTAGCCTCAATATTTTTGTCATTTAAACAATAAGAATCTCTAGTAATGGCAAAATAAATATGAATGCTTAGGGCTTTGAGGTACAAAGACATCTTAACCTTCCATGTTTGGATGTTAAGAATGTCAAAGGTGGGAGGTGACATGAAATCCATGGGGTGTGTACAAATATTGTGATTAGCTAAAAATGAGGATTTTTAACTCTAGGTTGTTAGACCCAAATCAAGAGCACGTGGCTCTGATACCAATTGAAATCACCTAGAGGGGGGTGAATAGGTGATGAGCTAATCTAATGGACAATTAACGCGGAATTAAAACTTATATGATGCAAACTAAAACTTCTTAAACTAAACATTAAGTATAACACAAGAGTGTAGCCAGATTCCCCGTGAAGGGCTCTGGACTAACTCCTCAAGATTCCTCTAAATAAGAGTTGAGGTGCCGCGTTGGCTCTCTTGGTTGAATACAAGTGTTAGCAAACAATCCCAACCATATAACAATTTAAGCACACAATATATCAAGCATATAAAGATAAAGACAATATTAGTATGTAAGATATAAAGACAAGTAAGAGATAAAGAGAGAGCAATCGCAAACACGGGAGATTTGTTTCGAGGTTCGAGCACACTTGCTCTACGTCCCCGCCTTCAACACTATGAAGGATTTCCACTAAAATCGATCCCACCGGATCACTTGGTGCCGCAACACCTACAAGCTCTTTGGACTCTCTAGTCCCTCTCTTGTTCCCGCAAGAACACACCGCAAGCCCACTAGCTTGCCGAGGCCGCACCTCAAACAAAGAGTTCACACACGAACTCGAAACACCGCGAACCCGCAAGTCCGCCTCCTCAAAGTACAAAGTAGAATTTTGGTGATCACAACACTTTGATCACCTAAAATCCTCTCACAACAAAGATCCCTATAGGATAATATATCAATGGATGGCTCAAGTGTTGTGTGAGAAAATTAGGATTGAAATGGTGGAGGAAAACTCAAGAAATCACTTTTCAATACACTCTTGAAAATCTCTCCTTTTGATATGGCAATTTTTGGCTCTTAAACAAGTGGAGATAAACACTTAATAGAGTTAGAAAAACTGGCTCAAAAACCACTTCAAAATCTTAGCTCAAACAGCCCCAAAAGCCCTCCTTTAAATAGGCTCCAAAAACTAGCCGTTACAGCCAGGATGACCTGTCGGTCGACCGCCCGGTCGATCGGCCAACGGTCAGATTTCTGACCGTTGAGCCAGCGGTCGACCGGCCGGTCGACCGTGGCAAGGATACAGAGAGCTGCGCTCTCTGCCGGTCGACCGGGGCCGTTTTCAGAGAGTAGACACTCTCTGGCGGTCGACCGTGCGGTCGACCGGCCCATCCTGTGCACGTCTGTGCACGTCGGTCGACCGTTCCAGTCGACCGGCTCCTGATCCGGTCGACCGGTCGGTCGACCGCCAGAGCCTGGCAGGGCATTTTTAGGGATTTAAAACTTGGCTTTTTATCTAAAATAAAATCCCATAAATTCACGAAAAATCTACAAAAATAGTTTCAGTATTATACTTTATATACAAACATGTTTGAGTAAAATCCAGACATGTTACAAACAATATGAACTATTTTTGTAACTTAGAAAATTTAGCTCAAAACAAAAACTGTATTTTTCCAAATTGGTTTTTCCAAAACTTATTTTTTCAAAACTTCTCCAAATACAAAAATAAGATATTTTAAACATTTTGAAAGCATAGAGTGTATGGATATGATCCACTACACATACATGAAGAAATATCTATGTTTTTGACAATAAGCACTAAACATGGTTTTGGTTAAAACATATATTCTTGAAACTCCAAAAATCAAAACGGTATTTTGTCAAAATGAAAAGTCTTTTTCAAATGAAAATTCTTTTATGAAAACTCATCTAAATCAAGAGTGTGTGTGTATATGGTATACTTGAGCAATCCACCAACTATTCTATCCTTTACATTTTAATTTAAAACAAAATCTTAATAAAAAACAAACCTAGACACAAGTCTTGATCTTGAAGTCTTCACTTGAAGTCTTCTCATCTTCTTGACTTGGTCCAATCTTGATCCAACGAGCTAGACTCCTCTTGAGTACTTGATGTGGTCTTGATGCATAGGCTCTTGAATCAAACCGTGCTAGCTCCAAAACTTGACTTTAAATCCTTTATTGAAGCTAAACACCAACTAAGATCTTGATCATAAATCTGAGACTAAATAAACACAAGATCATTAGTGCTATAACTACATGAGTTGATCATCATCAAAACTAGAGTGATGGGCCTTTGGGCCTACACCCCTCGAACTTATTCATAGTGATGTGTGTGACTCGAACAGAGTTCTCACCTGAGGTGGTTGAAAATTTTTGTGAGAATTATTGATGATTACTCCAAATTCTGTTACATCAATCTTCTCAAATCTAAGGATGAAGTTCTCGATTGGTTCAAGTTGTATAAAGCTGAAGCTGAGAATCAACTTGAGAGGAAAATCAAGATCCTAAGATCTGATCGTGGGGGAGAGTATATAACAAATGATATGTCAGGATTCTGCCAAGAAGACAACATTATTCATGAGGTAACTGCTCCTTACACACCTCAATCCAACGGTGTAACTGAACGAAAGAACAAAACACTGATGGACATAGTGAACTGCATGTTAATCAGCTCAGATGCACCCAAGAACCTTTGGGGTGAAGCTCTCCTTTCTGCATATTCTATTATAAATAGGATTCCCCAAAGAGACTTTGACGTTACTCCATGTGGACGTCAAAAAGGAAGAATTCCTAACATCCAATTCTTTAAAGTCGGGGGTTGTCCGGCTAAGGTTTCAATACCATAACCAAAGAAAAAGAAAATTGGCTCTTAGACTGTTGATGTTATCTTCATCGGATTTGCACTTGATAGCAATGTTAACCGATTCCTAGTGGTTAACTCTGAAGTTTCTAACAATACCATCATTGAAGTTAGGGATGTTGTCTACTTTGAAAACATCTTCCCTTTCAAATCTAGAATTCCTAGTGATTCTTCTGTTAATCCTTCAACCTCTGATACCCCTTCTTCTAGTTCTGCTCCTGCAACTAATTTTGAGCCGAGAAGGAGCAAAAAACTAGGACTCTTACATTTTTCGGTGAAGACTTCTTTACATATCTTGTGGAAAATGATCCTAGATCTTTCAAGGAGGCAATGGATCTTTCGAGTCTCTTTTCTGAGAAGAAGTTATTGACAGTGAGATCAAGTCCATAATGAAGAATAACACTTAGATTCTCACTGATCTTCCTACAAGATGCAAATCTATAGGCTGTAAATAGATTTTCAAAAACAAACTTTGACCTGATGGCACTGTCGATAAATACAAAGCTAGACTAGTTGCTAAGGGTTTCGTCCAACAAAAAAATATTGACTTTTTTGACACCTATTCTCCTGTTATCAGGTCTCTTCTATCAGAATCCTTCTAGCACTTGCTTCAATTCATAACTTGTTCATATATCAAATGAATGTGAAAACTGCTTTCTTGAATGGTGATCTCGAGGAAGAGATCTATATGAACCAGCCAGAAGGGTTCATAGCCAAAGGGTAAGAAAACAAAGTGTGCAAACTGGTAAAGTCATTGTATGGTCTAAAACAAACACCTAAACAATGGCACCAAAAGTTCAATAAAGTCATTGCACATTTTGGATTCATTATCCATGAGTATGACAAATGCATCTATTCCAAGAACTTTGATAATGATTACATCATTCTTTGTCTCTATATGGATGACATTCTCATATTTGATACTTCTCTTGATGCAATCCAAAGAGTAAAAGATTATCTCTCTCAAAATTTTGACATGAAAGATCTAGGTCCTGCTGATATGATATTGGGTATAAAAATATTCAGAACTCCTAATGGAATGCATTGAGTCTATCTCATAGCATTGAAACAATACTTCACAAATTTTATTTCTTCAACTCTAAACCTATCACTACACCCTATGATTCTTCAATTGCTTTGAAGAAGAATATGGGTGAGCCTGTGTCTCAACTAAAATAATCTTAATTGATAGGTTCACTACTATACATATCCAACAGGACTAGGCCTGACATCTCTTATGCAGTAAGTAGATTAAGTAGATACACTAGTATCCATAGCAGAGAACACTGGATTGCACTAGAGAGAGTATTCAGATATCTTAGAGGCACAATTGGCTATTCTCTGACTTACACTGAATATCCTAATATTATAAAAGGGTATAGTGATGCCAACTGGGTCACTAACTCCTATAATGTAAAGTCTACTACCGGATATGTATTTATGTTCGGTGGTGCTGCTGTGTCCTGAAAATCCTGCAAACAAACAGTGATTGTTAGGAGCACCATGGAGTCTGAGCTTATTGCTCTAGATACTACTTGCACAGAAGCTGAATGGTCAAAGGATCTATCATCAGAATTCTCTATCGTGCCTAAACCAATTCTTCCTATCTCAGTTCATACTGACCCAAGATCCACCATTGAGATTTTAAAGCAAGATAATGCCAATAAGAAGATAAATAGGCACATTCAAATCAAACTTAAATATGTTCAGTGCCTATTAGGCAAAGTTGTGATTTTGGACTTTGTAAAGTCTGAAAAGAATCTTGCTGACTTATTGACTAAGGGTCTTTTCAGGAGTGTGGTCCTAGAATCATCGAGGGAGATGAGGTTAAGCCCATAGTAAAGTTCACCGACAGCAGAAATCCAACCTACTTGATTGGGAGCTGGTTCTATGAAAGAGGTTCAATGTGATAAAAATAAGCTTGACTGGTGATACTCATGTGGAGCATCGACCCAGATATATGTAGCGTTGTAGCTACTACCCCTTCTCTATGGTGACGATACTCTTATGATACAGCTAGGTAAGGTAGAGTTTAACTCTTAATAAATCTAACGCATGTAGTGTTGAGGGTATAACATCCAGCTGTAGTACCCTTGGAGGACTTACCTACGTGAGAGGAACTGTGATGGTCGCGGTTGGGGGGGGCAGGGCTGAACCCTAGAAACTCTCATGAGTTGATTATTATGAGCATGGTCTTTAATGCTCAACCCGCTTGCTCAATAGATGAAAACTTACTGTGTCTGTCTTTCATCAATATCTGGTTAAGAGGTCTAATTCAAAGCTTAGTCCATTACGTCTCTCAGATGGCGATGAAATTCACTAAGGATAGATTCAAGGTCGCAAGCTATTGACCCTGAATTCACAGTATGATGTTGCCCAACCTTTGCTTATGTTTTATGATTGTGTTTTTTGATATATTTTGTCTTCCCTGAAACTTGATTTTTTTTTTTTTTTGAGGGGGGATTGTTGCAAATTTTATTAGGAAAAATCAAGCTTTTTGTTTTGGTGTTTGGTGTTTTGAACCAAACACCAAGTCCCTTTAATGTTGAAAACGTGGAGACATTTTCATCAATTTTTTAAAATTCGGTTTTAATCTCATTTATTATTTGATTTCAATTATGACCGTTTCAACATTTAATCTCAATATTTATTTTGTTGTTTATTAGGAGGGTGCCTTGGGGCCTATAAAAGGACTCTCTCTCCCCTTCATTCTAAACAAAAAAAATTGATCTATATTCTATTTTTCTCCCTCTGTTAAAATTTCTGCAAGAAGTCTATTATTCTTTCTCTACACTTTTTTTGAGATTTACTACATCGAATTTTGGTTTTCTACTTCTTTGGGCAATAACTCCTCATCTGAGCAGAGACTTGCTCTTTCGTCCAAGGGCAAGTGTTGGTGATCTACCGGGAAGGCTTTTACCGCTAGGGGACAGGACCGATTCAATGTCGGGATGAAGAGACGAGTGCTATTATCTTCTAGGGCAGTTCTTCATGACTGTTAACCTCGGGCCAGCTTTCTTTTTCTTAATATTATTATTTGAAAAAATATTTATGCTAGAAATTCATGTTTAGGCTTACTAAATTTAAGTTAATAAATTATTATAATTGCATGTGTTATTAGGAAATAGATCTCAAAATTCCCAACAGTGATTACATTCATCCCTAATGGAAGAAGAACACACTTCAATCACTATCTGTGTGATGCTATCAACGGATCACACCTTAATTCAACTCAAAGATTCACTTAAAATTCTTCATTTCCCAACAAAAAATCATTAAGAAAGCAAATCACAACGATAATTATTTGAAAATTGCAGGCTTGACTTTATAAAACTACCATGAACTTTCACTTGATTTGGAAGAGAGTAAATTGCAGATAGACTCATTGTATTATTAATCATGTAACATTAATACTCGATGAACTAGGTTATTAGTAAGAACACCTTCCGAGTTAACGGTGTTAAATTATTTTCCCATTTTGCCTCTCTCTTTCCTGTCTTTCTTCTCATCTTATTCCCTCTTTCACTCCTCCCTCGTATATTTGTCCAAAACCCATCTCTTAAATCAAGATAAAATCATATTCTTCTTTTTTCCTCCTCCTTTCCTCTTCCCTATTGTACTCTTCCTTCCTCCTCATTTTTCCTTTTTTCTTTTTTCACTCCTTTCACCTCTCTTTTCAAAACTCATCATTCAAATAAACCGAATCCCAAAACTAATAACCCTTTTTCTCCCTTCTTCAAATTCCAAACTCAAGTCCAAAGCCTTTGCTCTCTCTCCAAACCTAAATCTTCTTTCCTCTCCAAAACTCAAACCCTTGATCAAACCTAAACCCAGAATCTTCTCCAAATTGCTATCGTTGATTGATATGTTTACTGCTAATGCAATTCGCTACATATGAGGGGGGGTGAGAGAGGGGGAGAGGGAAGAATAGACGAGAATATGGAAGAAAAGAGAGGAGAGGGAAGGAGAGATATATAAAGAAAGTAGTGGGAAATTGAGAGAAAGAGAGAAGCAACATCAAAAGAGAGAAAAATAGAGGGGTAAAATTTGAAGTACAAAATAATTCTTGACCCCGACCATTAAGTGAGGGGTGTTCCTACTAATAACATAGTTTAGGGTTATTGGTGTTATGTGGCCAATAATAATACAAAGGTCTTATGCAATTTACCGTTTCAAAAAACTGTCATGAACTTCGAAAAAAAAACAATAGATTACCATGAATTTAATAGTTTTGTGAAAATTTCTAGTTATCATGAAAGTTCATTACAGGTTGCTGCAATCAAGTGAAAATTATCCTTACTCAGGTAGGATAGTAGGGGTTTAATTCAGAAAACTACTATGAACTTTACCTATTTCAAAAGACTATCATAAGCTTTGAAAAATACAATAACACACCATGAACTATAATTTTTCATATCACTTCATAATAGTTTTTTGAAATCAAGCGGAAATTTTATGTACCCTGGTGGGGGTTCACTGATTCATGCTGTTTCGGCTGTTCCTGTGTGTGGATTGCTCCCGTATGGACAATGTTGTCAATTCTTGAGACGATTCCAGCAACCTCCAGGCTGCATTGGTGCCGGTGAGATCAGCACCATCATCATCGGCTGTTGCTGATAATTCTGCCGAGGGTCACATGCAACCATGTTGCGTTGATGTTAATGATAAGTTGCTGGAAATTGGGGACAATGCTCGTGCGGGATCTACATAGTAGTTGCTGGCAGGACGAAGATAATAAGGATTACGAACATAATAAGGATTACGAACGCAGTGTGGCGTGAAGGGCTTCATGTCTATTTTAGGATGAGAATGGGCCGGGCTGGGCTACATCAGGCCACGCCAATTACTGACCCATATTAAAGTAGGTTCTGAACCAGCTCAGATTTGACTTGGGCATCTAATGGCCAACCCAAAGAATACACAATTCTTTTTGGGCCAGCCCATGGGCTAGCTCAAAATGAAAATTAACACGAATAGGTAAAAAATAAATGTCATCAAGATCTAGTAAAGAAATCGAATAGTAGTTTAATAACTTTTGTTCTCTTGCTCTCTTGTTTCATTACACTGTTTATTTTTCAATTAAACATTCCTAGATTAATAACCCATTAAATTAAAAATATAGACAAGATATCTCCCAAGTCTCGTAATATAATTTTACTAATTAATAATCATAGATTAATTCGCAATTTAAAATAAAGACAAAATATCATGTTTTTTAGCAAATTGTTATAAACCACAGAGATCCATAGAAGTCCAGTAACTGCCCTAACGTACATAATTTTAAATCACAAAAGGAATTTGTTAAAGTCGATTTTACTAGCCAACCACGGTAAAATTTGCATCATTCAGCTCCAACTAAATAACATAATGATAGAGCACAAAAGGAGAATCAAATATTGCTTGCATCAAGTCTGCTCCAATTTGAGTTTTGATTGTCGAGCTTTTGCAGGTTCTGTTAATATGTAAATATGTCCCACACCTGTAACACCCTCGAAGATAAGCTTAAGCAAGAGAAAACATAAGAAATACATTAAGAGAGATACTATTAGGAGCTACATTACCAAATTTTCTCAAAATTTATCCAGCTAAGCATCCATATATCAACCCCTCGTTCAAAATGCAAGAATTGGACTATGAAGAAACTTCATTTTCATTTGCACAACACAAGTTACTGAAGCATTCATAAAATATTTACTAAAATACAAAGCATTATATATGAAATTACTATAAGTATTTACTCATATAGTACCCTTGGCGGAGCCAATCTTGCATGCAAACCAATCCTCAATGATATGTGGGCTCAATCGACTGCAATACTGGTCCATGACTCAATCCCCGGTACTAAAAGCTGACTGGGATGAAACAGTTGACACCAGGATTGCCAAAGTATCTCGAGTTAGTTTTGAAAGTATATGATAGTGTGTTTCATTTGTCTTCCACCACTACAAAACATTAAATTCTGTGTCTGACATCGAAGGAAATAAGCTCTCTTCCAAATAACTATCAACCTCATTCTTTCTACCAATTTCATGACATTTTAAGACCAGAACTCTTCAAACTCTAAATCTGCTCCTCTTACCCAAGCCAATATTTAGTGTTTGATCTTTCACTTGCTCCCCTCTTGATACATAACCACATTCTTTTCTATGGGCTGCCCTCAAATATTAAACATAAACTCCATTCAGAAAATCTCAAAAGTTTTTCAATATTCTTTTTGCTCACCTCATTACCAAATGCTTTTGAGTAAGTATACTCAATGTAAGTCATTTTGAGAGGATCCAAAATAGATGCAATGATCTCAATATTTATCATTTTCAATGCCAGGAGTAGTTGCAACGGAGGTTTCTTCGCTATCAGTGTCACAATTGCTTCTGTTGTGCAATGTGAATGCAACTTGAAGCCACAGGGGAAGCTATCCTTTTCTTGTTGCTTAAACTTTGAATGCAAAGTCAGGGCGACATCATCGGGGCTGAAGTCTTCAAAGAAAAACAACTTGGTCAATCTACTAGTTTGACCCATGTTCGCAGAGATAGCATGCTTCATTGGTTACTTGTAACCGGCAAATATGATAACTAAACTCATGCTGTCCATACCTGGCATAATCTCTCTCCGAGGCCTCAATGCCAAAATCCTTTCTACCGTCTCAACATGAGGCCACGAGCCTGGCCTCATCAACAAAGAATTTCCCCCTTGTTTCTTCTATCTGCAAATAATGGCTTTTTCAGAAACAATAATGCATAATAAGCATGCTAATTAGTACTTCTTTAAGGAAAAAATTAGAAAGAGAATTTACAGGCTTAAACTTTTTTCTGCTTGTTGGTGTGCCATTTTCAAGTTATCCTGTTGAAAAATCTCAAGAATTGTAAAAGAGAATTTACAGGCTATACAAAACATAAAACAATCATGATAACCATTGATAGCATAGTGAAATCATTAAATGTTCGAACAATGTTTGACAAGTATTATCATCATGTGACTTCATGGAAAGTGAAGGTAAAGGTGATATATATCTGCAAGCATCAGAATGTCCGAAGTTTGTCAAATGCAGAAGTAAAATTCTGAGAAGCAAGGAATACCTTCTCCCTAGTCAATGGTCAAGTCTGTCCAATATACTTCGCAACCGATTACACTCTGCCGTCATTTGAGTAACTTTCTCAGAAGGTAGAAGTCTCGGCAAGTTGAAGATCTTTCCAATACTCTGAGCAACCGTCTTTTTGCTTGAAATCGAACATTAAATTTCAAAGTTGATGAGTCCCATCAAAAGGATCCTCCATCTACAAATGATAGGTAAATGTTTAACTTAGGTAGATCTGTACCTGTTCCTAGATTGCGTAAGAATACCATATGCAGGGGCTTCCCGAACCAACCCCTATTCCAAGGCTCTTTCTGTTAGTTTCGGGAATCAATCTGACAACTAATCAATATCACCGATCTAATTGGCCAGGCCGGTGAATATCAGGTGGGAGGTTTTCCGTTCAATAGAACGTTCCTTAATTAAAGAACCATCTTTCAATTACCTTCCTTGGTTAAACATCAATTACACTGGTTATGAGTCAGTCTCAATATACTGAATATCAGTATAACTCCTATATAAAGAGAGTTAATTCACTTATACAGTACTTGGAGTGAGGTACGCTTATAGCGAATCTCCTTAAGACAATTACGTCCCCCGCTACGGTGCTAACGGGTTACTGGACGCTGGTCTCCCAAGATACAACACTCCTTCACGGTATTTGGATAGCACTACCAAATCACCGTACGGTCGAACCGTAGTTAACCAGTACCTTCACAGGATTATCAAAGCAGCAAGACCAAGACAAATTTCAGGGAGAATATTTGTCTTTACTTTGGAGGAACACCAATTGTAGAGAAAGGAGGAAGATAGAAGAATATTCTTCTTCGGAAGTCACAGATTCAGACAACAATTCTATTAAAGAATATGTTGAATTTTCTGAGCCTTCTTTCAGAAGGAATCTGGTGGAAGTCACTTCGGAATCCGAGTTGCAGAATTCCCACTTCCTGTTGGAAGTCCCACTTCAGAATGCAGAGGAAGGAATTGGCTTCTGTGTGTTTTGTTGTTGTTGTTGTTGTGTTTTGTTTGAGAGAAACGGAGCGCTATTTATAGCGCTCTGGGAGGGGTAGATCCGTCCGAACACAACCGAACGGTTGCAACGGTTTGGTCTGAACCGTTGCAACGGTTCGTTTCAGACAGAAACCGCCCAACTGTTCGCGGCGGTTTTTTGACCGGGTAGGGAACCCGAGCTCGAGCCGAGCCCGGCCCGGCACCGCGCGCGCGTGTGGGCATGGTTTCCCCCTAATCGCGCGCGAAAACTCTAAGTACCCAAAGGGCACACCCTTTGTTCCTATTTTTCTCTATTTAAACACTTCAAACTTCCATCACATGGCCAATGTGGGACTAAATACTTTTAGCTACTTTTAGTCCTCTTTTGACTTTGAATTAGGCAAACTTTAGACTTGAATATCTCATTCATTCGAAGTCGGAATTGAACATGTGAATATACCACGTTCATCCCAAATGGAAGGAGAACACACTCCAACCATTATTCAATTGATTCTATCAATGGATCTCGCCGTAATTCAACTCAAAGATTCACATTTATTCTTCATATTTCCCAACACTCTCTCCTCTCATATATAAACAAACCCTAGCTTCACTTCCTTAGTTCTAACATGAGGCTTTCTAACTCTTACTATAGTTGATATACTAGCTTCAATTTCCTCCATCACACTTCTCTAAGTTTCCATGTGCTCTGAAATTCTATTCTAGCACAATATTAACACTAGCATTGTATGCGTGATACTTTTGGAGCTTATTTGCCTCCCTTTATAAGTAGAAAATGTAAGATTCAAAAAGTTTGAAGGCTCTTGCAGTATTCTAGGAGAATTATACATTATTTCGATTACAACAAAAATATCAAAGGCAGCAAGGACATCCATATTTGAAGTCACAATAAATATATGTGGTACTACAATAATATCTTTTTAGAATCACAATAAACATATCCATAATTTTACTTTTGCTCTTTACAGATAATTAAATAGATACAATTATATTTGTCTATCGCAACAACTATGATAATTGTCACCTTAGAAATAGCCGCTAATATCTTTTTTTGTTATCGCGTTAAGTAGAAGACAATACAACAAAAATGTCAATTGAAGGCAATTACCGAGTGGCTCTTCTAATGTCATAATAAATATATGGTATTATAGCAACTTTTTTGTAAAGTCACAATAGACATATTCATAATTTTACTTTTGTTCTTTATGAGTAATTAAATGAATACCATTATATATGTCTATCGTGACAACTATGATAATTGCCACCTAAGAATTAATCGCTAATATTCATTTTTCTTATAGCGCACGAAAAAGGAGAAGCACTACAGTAAAAATGTCAATTAGAGATAGTCAACGAGTGCCAATCTATTTAAAATTACAATAAATGTAAATGTATGGCATTGCGGTAATTCTTTTTACAACCGCAATAGACAATTATAATTTTACTTTTTCTCTTTACGAATAAATGAATACCATTGTATACGTCGATCATGTTAACTATGATAATTGCCACCATAGAATTAGCCGCTAATATCCCATTTTGTCGTAGTGTTTGGAAAAGATGACATTACAACAAAATGTTCATTAGAGGTAGTCAACGAGTTCCTCTTTTGAAGTCATAATATATATATATATATATATATATATATATATATATATATATATATGATATTGAGGCAATTTTTTTATAGAGTTACAATAGACATTGGTAATTTTACGTTTTCTTTTTACGTGTAACTAAATGAATACCCTTATATATGTCTATTACAGCAACTATGATAATTTCCACCTTAAAATTAGTAATATATGTTCTTGTTGTAGTATTCGAAAAAAAAGAAGACACTACAACCATAGTTTCAAATATTGGCCAGTTTTGATACATATCGGCAACATCATACTAAATTTTGAGATATCCGATACGATATTAACTCAATAATATCGGCCGATATCGGGACTAATATTGCCGATATGACAGAAATTGCCTACATTGATGATCGATATTACCGATATTGGTATAAAAATCTTTGACCAATATCAATCCGAGATTCTAAACCATGAGTACAACAGAAATGTCAAATAGAGGTGGTTGGCGAGCATCACTCTATTTAGGTCACAAAAGATATATATGATATTGCGGCAAATTTTATAGTGACAATAGACAATCATAAATTTTACTTTTACTCTTTATGGGTAGTTAAATAAATATCATTATTAACGAGACAAGGAAGCGAACAACACAAGCTAGATCTAGTTTTAGCACCAAAAAACCGTAAATACCTTTTAGATAGAAAAGAACACTCGAATCCTCGAGCAATTGAAAGAGAATAAACTCAATTTTATTATTGATTATCAAAAATTGAACTAAAACTTGGATACTAAAACAAAGATACAATGACTTTATATAGGAAATAAAGAAGAATATTAATCTAAGTAGGAAACCTAATTAAATAAAAGGAAAATCTAATTAAATAAAAGAAAAATAAAACAAATCGGAGTTCAATTCAAACTTGGAAACTAAATCCTATTCAGAGTTGGATACGTTGTTACGCCCAGGCCTGTCAACAGCTAACTGGCCCTACCGATAACTATAAAGGCCCCAACTTTGGGTTGCAGCTGTCGATAGCTGATTTTGTTACTGTCGACAAACTGTTAAATAGCTGTCAAAAACTAAACTTGTTGATGTCGATATTCTCTGCTTTGATTTCCTACAACAGTCCCTCCCTCTTCAAAAGAACTCGTCCTCGAGTTATAGTCTGGATAAAGTAAAGCTGCTCGGTAGGGTAATGTTCATAGAAATCTATCACACTGAATATCTTGGACAGCTGCTTTATACTTTGCATCAATTTTCTCCAACTTCAATTGAACCTTCTCTTTAGAATTTCACTCTTGATTGTACACGTATTTTGCATATCTATTATTACATTTTTCATCTATTTTGTAATAAATCCTACTAATTAACTTATCTTAAATGTCTAATTTGTGTAGGTAATTATTAATGGAGGGAGAGAAGATAATACTAAATAAATACCAGTTAAATCGGATTTATATGAATCAATTTGGTTAGCTTGAAGATCAACGAGGATATCGCTAAATCCAGAGCTCAAATTGGAAAAAAAACACTGCAAATTAAAGCATATCAGAGCACAAAGGATCACGTGCCCCTGGATCTGGCCAACTGGCCAGATCCAGGCCACGGATCTGCAGCCAGAGCCGTGGATTCGCGGATTTTTTAGGGCTGTTATGGAGCATTTATCCCCCTATCTTCAGACACTTCTCCCCCTTCCAGTTTTGCCTATAAATACTGCAAATTCAGACGTGAAGAAGCACTAGATAGCAGAGAGCTTAGGATTATGCTTCTACTTTTAGTTTAACTTAGGATTATTGTTTTCTTCTTATGTAATTTTCAATTTTTATGTAATTTAGATTAGGGGGAGATTCATGAGAGAAATTGAGAGAAGTTGTATTGAGAGTGACACCAATGTAAGTTTCCTCATTTCTTTTTAAGTTACATTTTTCTTCTTATTTTTCTTTTAACTCTTTAATCTGCGTTACTCTGAGATTGGTTTGTAATCTAAATGAATCCTACATCCTCAAATATGCCTTACCCTTATAAGTGCCACTGGTGGAATATGGTGATGGATCTCTATTTCTAAACGCTTAAAAGTTCTGTATCATTTCATGATTCCATCTTTGTTTTGATGATTTAATATAGATCTATTGGAATGGGAAAAATCCTATGTGCCATGCAGTGAAAGCCTTCAAGCCAAGGTAAGTCGTCGATACGAATTCAAGGTAAAGCAAGCTTCAAGGAGGTAAGTATGTTTAATAAGTATTTTTTGTAGCTTTTAACTATGAGTTTTCTTCCCTTCTTTTAATTTATTAGTTTAAAACCATCTTAGAAACCACAAATATTTTCCCTCTTTTATTTCTTTTCTTAATCTTCTTCTAACTTAGTTCCTCCTCTTCTAACTTAATATAGTTTTTTTTCCTTTTCTTTTCAAAACTAAGAAAAATCTTTAACCGGCTATTGGTAAATTAGAAAGATACCAAAACTCTTCTATTACTTTTTGTCCTCGCGGATCATGACCCGCGTAGCCACTTGCTATAAGCGATAGTATTGAGGAACCTTAGCACAATTTCATTTTCTTTCTAAACTTTATTTTTCTGTGCATGTTTCATCTCGGTCAAATTTTGGCACCATTGCCGGGGAGGGATGATAGTCTTTTTCGTTTACTTAACGATTAACATTTCTTCTCTATTTTTGTGTGTGGAGGCTAAATTCTGAAAATCAACAGTTGCAGAATACATAGAGCAACCCTGAGCCTCTGCTCTAAAAAGCAGAGCTCAGGGCACACCCATTTGCGCGGCAGTTGTGGAGGGGACTAGTAACCTGCTTTCTTACATGTTGCTTGAAATTCAAAAATCTGTCTTTTGCAGTTATTATTTTTCTTATTTAACTTTACTATACGTAATAATTCTAACTCAACAGTAACTTGATTATTCTTAAAAGTTAAAAAACAGTTAAGACTTTGCATGTAGGGCATTCGTCTATTTCGTTACATTTATATTACTGTTGAAGAGTGCTGGAGAAAAGGTATGTGTGCATAACATTTAGTATAGAAAATATTCCTATATGATTTAATCGCCTTGTGTTACTTATTGTTAAATATTTGTACATTTGCACTAAAATGATTAAGGGCATAACCCGTAAACAAGATAAGGTAGGGAAGACATTACCCTTCCTTAACCCGAAAACCATTTCCTCACACACTAACATATCCTAACTAAAACTGAGTAGACGTTGGCCCTAGGGATATCTCGGGCTTAATAAGAGATTGACCTCAGAAGGAAGTTAGAGTTTGACTCTGGTCAAATCGGTGAATAATGTTGGGAATTAAGAGGCAAGATCCTCAAAAACCATTCGTTTGGCATAATTAAGGCCCTTTGCTCTGCACGGAGACCTCCCACTGCGTTTTGCCCCTACCTAACTGATTAACTTGTGGTCAGGCTCCTGCAATATATATATCTCCGGGACAGTCAACCAGTTAGGAGTTATCTAGGTCTATGGTCTACCCTAACATAAACTAGATTTTTTTTCTTTTTGTTTATTTGTTTGTTTGCCTTTGTTTGTTCTTATTTTGTGTGAAATGGATCATCACCGTAATGTTTCCATAATAGTTATGAATCCATATTTCACCCGACCCCTTTTGACTCGGATATCACTAACCCGACATTATATAATTTTAACCAACTAAATATGTCAGATTGGTTTTATCTGACTCAACATATGCCCCAATCCCAGAATTATAATCAAGATTGGAATAATTATCAGCACTCTTCATCGAGTCAGTGGAGATACAACTCCCCCGAGTTATATGGTCAACTATCTTTTCAATATTCAGCTTCATATACTCTATTTCAAGATCAACCAATAGAAGAAAAATCTGAGATGACTAAGAGTTTAGAAGCTTTACTTGAGTCCCACTGATCATTCCAAAACCCGACGGACTCTATACTCCTACAAAATTTTCAAATTCAAGATCCTTGCTCCATTTTCTAAGTCCCACTACAACAAGAAGAACCTAAGAACCTATTGACTTAGAAAAGAGTATAAAAGACTTGATTCAGTCCTAAAATGATTTTACACAATCTATCAAAGGTTAGAAGCACAAATGAGTCATTGGTTAATACAATTAATGCTAGGAATGAGAAAACTCTCCCTACTCAATTTTTGACCATCCTCGACACTTCTAACCAAATTGATCAGACTCAAGAATCATGGTGTCACGGTAGCTATAATTAAGATTCAATTTTATCACCCCACCTTGAACTTGACCAATCCCAAACCAAAGATAAATTGGTAAGTTTTCACTTCAAAGAAATTGAACTTGATTGTGAACGTGAGCCCATTCGCCAACTTTGTGATTCAGTTCCAATATTCAAACCTCTTGACTTCAGTATCCTTACCTAATTTGGATCACATTTTTGAGCCAACATTGATTCTCGTGCTTATAAATCTAGAATATGAACAATCTATTTTGGAAAGTCACATTCTATTATTGGGAAATGAATGTGAATTTTAATTTTTTGATTTGGACCCAACTTTTGAACCAAATCTGACTCTCGAACCTAAACTTGATTTAAGTCATATTCTCGAGTCAGTATTGGTTATCGAGCCTTCCACTCTTGAGCCCAAATCAACCACTCCACCAAGTCACATTCCATTATTGGACCAAGGTGTAAACCATTATGACTCCGAGATGATATTCCAAGATTGGTCATATAATCGGGATAATTTCGATGTTAGGATCTTGCATGATCCTAATCAAATTAGGGGTTGTAAGAATGTAAATGAAAAGAGGCCATCAAAGGTGGGTTGCTTGAAACTCCACATTATTTATATTTGGCAGCAACGCTTGCCCCAATCCGACCACCACCGAAGCCACCACCTTGAGGTAACATTTTTTTCTTTCCTTTCTTCTTTTCATGCATATATGCATTCATTCATACATTGAGGATAATGCATGAGATAGGTATGGGGGAGAGTTCTAACATAGATTTTCATCCTTTTTATTAAAAAAATTCTTTCTTTAAAACTTTTTGAAAAGGAAAACAATATTTTGACTTATTTTTTTATAAGAAATTAAGTTAATTGTAAGGAATAAGAGAATCATAATTAAAATTTCTTATACTTGATCAAAATAAAATTATTTGTTTGATTTCTACAGTTGAGAAGAAAATTAAAAAAGTAAAGTCTTGATTTTTACCTTGATGAAATATGCATACTTTACACACTTACACACTTAGGATTCAAAACAAAGACTCTTGTGCCTTATAAAAAAGAAAAAATAATATTATTTATTAAAAATTCTCTGATTAGGCTGGGTATTTATGCCTCATAAAGCATAAGTATTCACGCCTAAAAGTGGTTCATATCATAAATAAAATCCTTAGTTTTGTGGCCTTGTTTGCTCGACTCCTTATGTCCTAGGGGTGTTTTCTCACCCGGTGCCCTAAGACCGTCCGGTTTGAGAGTCACCGACTAAAGGCTCGTTATATGGACGAATTATAAAGCCTAATAAGACTAAGGAATATTACCACCATAAAACATAAAATAAGGCATAAGAGTTGGAGTTGAAGAATACTTAGTTGAATATCCATAGTCACAAAGATGCATATGATTTAAGGTAAACTAATAGACTATGTGAGAAATACAGTTTTAATCCTTACCTAGATTGATAACAAGTTTTTTAATAAAGACTAAGTTTAGGAATGAATAGTTATGATAATCCTAAAGACTTATAGATTACTTGAACTTTTGCAAGAATACTTCAAATATATTTATTTCTTTATCAAATGCGTTTTCAAAATTCTAACACTTTGTTTTCTTTCTTTATAAATATTGTGGGTGTAATTCACTAAAAACTCTCACGAGACAACACTCGTCCTGTAGGGGTAACTTAGAGGTTTAATAGCTTGTTGCATCTGCTAAGTGCAACAGTGATTCTTATGAAAGTGAGATAGATTAGGTTAGCTCTGTTTTTCATTTTATTTGTTTTGCTCGAGGACGAGCAAACAATAGGTGTGGGAGTGTGATTGTACACGTATTTTGCATATATGTTATTACATTCCTACACCTATCTTGTAATAAATCCTGGTAATTACCTTATCTTAAATATCTAATTTGTGTAGGTGAATTATTAATGGAGGGATAGAAGAAAAAATAAATTAATAGTTAAATCAAATTTATATGAATCAATTTGGTTAGCTTGAAGATCAACGAGGATATCACCAAATCCAGATCTCAAATTGAAAAACCACTGCAAATTAAAGCATATCAGAGCACGAAGGATAACGCGCCCCGGATCTGGCAAACTAGCCAGATCTAGGACGCAGATTCGCAGCCAGAGCCGCAGATCCGACGCTCCGTTAGGGTCATTAGGGGAGCCTCCCCCTATCTTCAAACGCTTCTCCCACTTCTAGTTTTGCCTATAAATACTGCAAATTCAGACGTGAAGAAGCACCAGAAAGCAGAGAGCTAGTATTAAGCTTCTACTTAGGATTTCTTTCTTCTCATGTAATTTTCAGTTTTCATGTAATTTAGATTAGAGAGAAATTCATGAGAGAAATTGAGAGAAAAGTTGTACTGAGAGTGACACTAATGAAAGTTTTCTCATTTATTTTATAGTTTTTTTATTTAATCAAACTTATATTTTTCTTCTTATTTTTCTTTTAACTCTTTAAACTGCTTTACTTTGAGATTGGTTTGTAATCCAAATGAATCCTAGAGTCTCGAATATGCCTTGCCCTTGCAAGTGTCATTGATGACTTATGGTGATGGATCTCTATTTCTAAACATGTCAAAGTTATGTATCATTTCATGCTTGCACATTTGTTTTGATGATATAATATAGACCAATTTGGAATGGAGAAGATCCTACGTGCCATGCAGTGAAAGCCTTCAAGTCAAGGTAAGTCGTCGATATGGATCCGAGGTAAAGTAGGCTTCAATGAGGTAAGTATGTTTAATGTATTTTTAGTAGCTTTTAACTACGAGTTTTCTTTCTTTCTTTTAATTTATTAGTTTGAAATCTACAAATATTTTCCCTCTTTTATTTCTTTATCTTTTCTTAATCTTTTTCTAACTTAGTTCCTCCTCTTTAACTCAACATAGTTTTTCTTTTCTTTTCTTTTTCAAAATTAAGAAGAAACCTATAACCAACATTTAGTAACTTAGAAAGAATACCAAAACGCTTCTATTGCTTTCCCTCATTGTGGATCACGACCCGCAAAGTCACTTGCTATAAGCGGTAGTTGTAACACCCGGTCCTAATTAACCCGAGTTATGGCCTGGTTAAAAATAATTCATAATAACAAAAGTCTCCAGCTAATACAAATACGTGATTAACAATATACATGTGCATATAATAGTTATAACGGTGTATTTAGGGGGGGTTAGCTTTATGCATGCATTATTGATAAATAATTTTATTTGTGTAGATTCATATACATAGGGAAAGAAAGAATTTTTTATATATAACAAATTTATATACTAGTCTTCCAATCTCTAATATACTCATACATGTATTTATTTGCATGCTTATAAGTTCTAATTATTTAACTAAATAATAAATTCTAATAGTGTGTTGTGTTGGAGAGTAATGGGGAGGGGTAGAGATGAGGTGGCAAGAGTAGGGGATGCTTGGGGAGATGGTGTAGTGAGGTGGCATGCAAAAAGGTTTAAGGAACATAGTAATAAATAGTATTGTACAAAAAAAAAAGAAAGAAAGAAAACAAAACCCCTAAATATATACATCTCTCTCTCTTAGTTATTGCAACCCTCAGTTATTTCTCCCCTCTTTTCCCAAAAACTCTTCAGTTTCATCTTCTTCCTCTTGCTGAAATCTCAACCATTGATTGGTCCCTAATATTGCATATTCGTTGTCACATCTCCATATTTTATCTTAAATAAACTCTACTATTTAATTATTTTATCATTTAATTTGTGCAGGACTTTACTAAAGGGAATGGAAGAGAAAACAAACCCAAAAGCCCAATTCACATTAAATCAAAATCAAGGTTGAGGGCAAATGTACAGCTGAAGATCAGAGCAAATCAGTGAAATAACAACAAAAGAAAATCGATTAAATTTAGATTTATATAGACCCATTTGATTATCTCCAAGATTAAGAAGGATATCATCAAATCCAGAGCTCAAACGGAGAAACCAAGAGGATAATGCAGCAAGCAGAAAATCCAACACAGCCTCCCCCCGGATCTGACCATCTGGCTATAGAATTGTCGCGGATCTGCCGTATTCATTCCGGATCCGCCACAATATTATAATATCTGGGGGAGTGTTTTCTCCCTGTATCTTCAGATGCTCTCCCTCTTTCCTGTTTTGCTATAAATACCTGCAAATTCAGAAGCCACAAGGAACGATTCAGCAGAGAAGATAGGCTAAGCTATTCTGTAGTTTGTAACTTAGATTTTTAATTTTCTTTTATGTAATTTTTATTTTATTTATGTAACTGAGATTAGAGAAGAGTTTCATCGAGGAATGAGTGAAGCTTGAACTGAGGGTGACACCGGTGTAAGTAAGTGTTCTTTTCTTTAATTATTATTTGAATCGAATCAAAGTTTTCTTTTTTTCTTTACTCTTGTTTTTGTTTGCTTCCCTCTAAGTTCTTGTAAATTCAAGTGATTCCTACAGCCTCGAAACTGCCTTGCCATTGCAAGTGCCATTGATTGCTTATGATGATGGATACCTGCTCATTTGTTAGTTTAGCTTGGCGCTTAATTCATAGTGTAAATCGGGAATGGGGAAGATGTTATATAGACCATGCTCTGCTCGCCTTCAAAGACAAGGTAAGTCATCGCGACGAATTCAAGGTAACAAGTGCTAAAAAGGTAAATAAACATTTCTTTTCTATTTTAATTTCTTAGTTTAGAAAACAATTTCAAAAATCAACTCTCAAAAGGCTCCTTATAGAATGGCACCCGCAGAGATGAAAGAATTGAAGGGCCGACTACAAGAGTTATTAAGTCCGGAATTTATTCAGCCAAGTGTATCACCTTGGGGTTCTCCCGTACTATTTGTAAAGAAGAAGGATGGGAGCATGAGATTATGTGTAGATTACCGAGAACTAAAAAAATTCACTATCAAAAATCGATATCCACTCCCGAGGATTGATGATCTTTTTGACCAATTTCAAGGTGCCAGTGTATTTTCTAAAATAGATTTAAGATCTGGATATCAACAGTTAAAGATTAATCCGGAAGATGTACCTAATACGACTTTTAGAACAAGATATGGACATTATGAATTTTTAGTGATGTCGTTTGGACTGACCAATGCTCCACAGCATTTATGGATCTGATGAATAGGATCTTTCAGCCATATCTAGATCAGTTTGTGGTAGTGTTTATTGATCACATACAAATTTACTCAAGAAGCACAGAAGAACATGAGAAGTACTTGAGAATAGTGTTACAACTATTGAGGGAGAAACAACTTTATGCAAAATTCAAGAAGTGTGAGTTTTGGCTGAAAAAAGTTGGATTCCTCGGTCACATTATAACTAAAGAAAGAATATCGGTAGATCCTGCAAAGATAGAAGCAATTAAGGATTGGCCTCGACCTACCAAAGTCACGAAAGTGCAGAGTTTCTTAGGGCTGGCAGGATATTATCAGAGGTTTGTAGAAGGATTTTTCAGAATAGTTGTCCCACTATCGCAGTTGACCAAGAAAAACCTCAAGTTCCATTAGGGAGAAAGTCAAAAGAAAAGTTTTCAGGAATTGAAGAATAAGTTAACTTCGGCTCCAATCCTAGCCATGCCCTCCAGGACTGAAGGCTAGGGTGTGTATTGATGCAACATGGTAGAATAATCGCATATGCTTCCAGGCAGCTTAGGAACCATGAGAGGAATTACCCGACCCATGATCTAGAGCTAGCTGCAGTTATATTTGCCTTGAAGATATGGCAACATTATCGATATGGGGTATTTTGTGAAATATATATAGATCATAAGAGCCTAAAGTACATTTTTACCAAAAAAGAATTGTTGCACCAAAGAAGATCATTAGAACTAATGAAAGACTATGATTTGACCATTCATTATCACCCTGGAAAAGCTGATGTGGTGGCTGATCTCTTAGTCGGAAGTCCGGAGGATCCTTAGCTGCATTTTTAACCTCACAAGCTAGTTTATTGAAAGAATTTATAAAGATGCGAATAAAAGTTCAAATAAAGGAACCCACGACGAGGATCAGTCAAATAAATCAAATCAATACTAATTTCGATCTTTATGATAAGATCAAGGAAGCACAACAGAAGAATGTTCAGATAGCTAAGAATATTGAAAAGGTGCAAAGAGGTGAAACTACAGATTTTACCATTGTAAGAGGCTTATAGAGAAGGGGAAGCTGAATATGTATACCACCAGACTTTGAACTCAAGGAGCAAATCATGACGGAAGCTCATTGCACTCCTTACACTGCACATACCGAAACAACAAAGATGAATCAGGATCTGCAATCAAACTTTTGGTGGGAAGAAATGAAGGATGATATAGCTAAATTCGTACAGAAATGCTTAATATGAAAACACGTCAAAGCTGAATACAAGAAACCTCCAGGACTTCTTATGCGATTGCAAATCCCCGAATGGAAGTGGAGCCATTTTACCATGGATTTTGCGACATGATTCCCTAAATCTCCTCAAGGATATGATGCCATATGGGTGATAGTTGAACGACTCACAAAGTTTGCTCATTTCTTACCCATTCGAGTAAACTATTCAATGGATAAGATAGCTCAAATATATCTCTGAGAGATAATACGAATTCATGGAATGCTCGAGACAATCGTGTCAGATCGAGTCCCTCAGTTCCAATCAAGGTTCTGGATTAGTCTATCAAAAACTTTGGGCACTATGCTACACCCAAGTACCGCGGCACGCCCGCAAACTGATGGACAATCAGAAAGAACTATACAGGTATTAGAGGATATGTTGAGGGCATGCACATTGAATTTCAAAGGCAACTAGGAAAAATACTTACCACTTGTAGAATTTGCATATAGCTACAGTTACCAATCGGCTATAGGAATGCCACCCTTTGAAGCCTTGTATGGTAGGAGATGTAAATCCCCAATCTGTTGGGAAGAAATAGGGGACCGAAGGCTGTTGGGACCTGGTATAGTTCAAGAGACAACAGAGAAAATTCAGATGACAAGGAAGAGAATAAAGGCGGCCCAAAGCAGACAAAAGGTATATGTTAACTGACATCGGAGACACTTGGAGTTTATAGGAGATAAAGTTTTCCTGAAGGTATCCCCAATGAAAGGTGTAGTACGCATTGGTAGAAGAAACAAGTTGGATCCTCGGTATATCAGGCCTTTTAAAATATTAGAAAAAATTGGACCACTAGCCTATCGGTTTGCCTTGCCACCAGAGATTGATAAAATATATAATGTGTTCCATATATCACTGTTGAGGAAATACATATCAGATCCCAGTCATTTCCATAACTACTCACCACTGCAAATTCAAGAAAATTTGTCTTGCACGGTGGAGCCAGTGCAAATTCTAGACAATAAGGAGAAACAATTACGGAGCAAAACGATTCCTTTGGTGAAGGCATTGTAGAGAAGCCAAAAGATTAAAGCAGCTACCTGGGAACGGGAGGAGGAAATGCGAAAGGCTTATCCACAATTATTTCAAGGTACGCTGAGTTTCAGGGACAAAAATGATTCCTTTGGTGAAGGCATTATGGAGAAGCCAAAAGATTGAAGAAGTACCTGGGAACGGGAGGAGGAAATGGGAAAGGCTTATCCACAATTATTTCAAGGTACACTGAGTTTCGAGGACAAACTTCTTTTAGTGGGGTAGAACTGTAACACCCGGTCCTAATTAATCTGAGTTACGGCCTGGTTAAAAATAATTCTATTTGTAGACATTCATATACATAGGGAAAGAGAGAATATTTTTTTATATATAACACATTTATATACTAGTCTTCCAATCTCCAATATACTCATAAGCATGTGCATGCTTATAAGTTCCAATTATTTAACTAAATAATATTCTAATAGTGTATTGTGTTGGACAGTAATGGAAAGGGGTAGAGATGAGGAGGTAAGAGTAGGGGATGCTTGGGGAGATGGTGTAGTGAGGAGGCATGCCATGAGAGTTTAGGGAATATAGTAATAAATTGTATTGTACAAAAAAAAAACCCTAAAAATATACATCTCTCTTAGTTATTGCAATCCTCATTTGTTCCTCCCCTCTTTCCCAAAAACTCTTCAGTTTCATCTTCTTTCTCTTGCTAAAATCTCAACCATTTCCTCTCATCTTTTTGATTCAACAAGTAGGTAAACCCTTCTCCATTTTTTTCTCTTTCTTCTTCTTCTCTCTCTCTCTCTCTCACTCCCTCTCCCCTCTTTTTTTCCCTGGCCACAGCAGCTGTGGCGGCTAGCATGGCGGGCGGCGCGCGCGTGACCTGACCAGGCTCGGCCAGGGCTAAGAGCAGGGGAGGAGTTGTTGGTGTTGAAGGGAGATTTTTGGTAGCCTGAAATTCGAACTTCTTAGAGCAAGTGATCGTCAACTATAGGGCCTAACTCGAATCGAATTTCTGAGATCAGATTACAGTATAAAGGTAAATCATAAATTTTTCTTTAAATTAGAGGTTACTCTAACATCAAATACTAACCCTAGGTCTATTCATGTATAGTATTACAATTCGGGAAAGGATTTGGAAGAAACCCACGCCGGAATATTCGTCGGAAACTTGGTGAGTAAACTGGAACACAAATAAAATAAGATTATGGCATAACTAAATCCCAAATGAGTATAGTATGAAACTGGTATGGAATATGAAAGGAATATGTAGGTAATTTCAGTAAATATTCAAATAATCTATCACTATGAAATTGGTGTTATTCCTACATGTAAATTTGAACTATTAGCCATATAGTAGAGACCTTGGAGTGATCAAGTAATGACTTCCTCATGGTTATGTAATAGAACCACTATTTAGTTGTTCTTTAAATTTCAAGTATTACACTGTATTGATAAGCTTTAAGGAACATATGGTTATTATTCTAATCCAACCTAATTAGCCTTGATGATTAAGACTTTAGCCATAATTTATTTACAAGATGAAAAGGAAAAAAACAAAACCCTATATGGTTGGATTATGTTAAACTCTTGATGTGTTAATAGTCCATGTAATGTGGGTTTTGCATAACATAGAGATTCATACATGTGTATACATTATACATAACCAATATGAAACTATTTTGCTCATTTCCATACGATACAAATATTGTGTATGTATGTATAATAATTGTGTGATATGTACTATGTTTGTTATATGTGGAGGAAGGGGCCGGGCGGGAGCCGGTAAGAGGGGGAAGACGATGTGTATTTACATATATTTATATATGCATATTATATGCGGAGGAAGGGGCCGGGCGGGAGCCGGTAGGAGGGGGAAGACAGTGAAGTGTATTTACATATATCTATATATGCATATTATATGCGAAGGAAGGGGTCGGGCGGAAGCTGGTAGGAGGGGAAAGACGGTGGTGTGTCAATTTTATATGTAGATATATATTTTGTTTATATGGAGGAAGGGGCCGGGCAGGAGCCGGTAGACAGGGGGAAGACGGAGAATCTAACTTCATTCTTATAAATTATGTATGAATGTATCGAAGACGAGTTTGATAATATGTTGACTGATTGCAATGTATGTGCAACAAGAAAGGTACAATTACACTTAATATCAAAATTAAAAAAAATTACCGACTTGCAGATGTGGCGGTAGATATACACACACACATATTGATATAGATATGTAAGGATATGCATGTAGTGAATCAACATATAAGCTTAAATTTGCAAGTGTACATGTGAGGATCATAAAAGTTAATTAAAGAGTATTTATTGGTAGTTGAGATATTTAAATAAATTGAAATGGATAAAGTCTTGTACTCAACAACTCCATATTAGTTTACTCATTGAGCTATCAAGCTCACTCCATTTAATTATATATATTTCAGGTTTGGGCAAAAGTAAAAGACCAACATAGATGCTTGAGAGCTCAGAGTTGCGGGTGAATGTCATCTTGTGAATTGCTTGCACCAGTCTACTTGATTTATGTTTTTCTTACTTTTGGGAACTCTACTTATCATGTGTATATGTATGAAACTCATTATGTGTA
Source organism: Agave tequilana (assembly GCA_038442645.1). Classification (NCBI taxonomy): domain Eukaryota; kingdom Viridiplantae; phylum Streptophyta; class Magnoliopsida; order Asparagales; family Asparagaceae; genus Agave; species Agave tequilana. The sequence continues at coordinate 97,866 of JAVJIF010009096.1, read as the reverse complement.
ACCTGTACTTGATGATATTTTTGAGAACATGGATTTGCGTATGTAATATTTTGGATGAAGACTATTTATTCCAACTTGGCAACAAGAGAATAGAACTTGATTTTATTGGTATCGTGATATATTGAATTATGTTTGGATGAAGTAATGTTATGAAAAGATATGGTAATGTTGGGATGTTGGATATATATATATATATATATATATATATATATATATATATATATATATATATATGAGAAAAATGGATATCAGCCGGCAGGCTGAGAGAACTCTCTCAGCCTGCGCTGACGTGGCTCAAATTGTCACGTCACTGACTTGCGGCACGCTTTTAGGCGACTGTTAAATTACCAAATACCCCTTATGAAAAGCAACTCTTAGAGCGTTCCCTTGATTATTGTTTATTATTATTTTCCCCCCCTTTTATTTTGCCGCTCTTTATAGGATATAAATTATTTTTCGCCTTATTTCTTTACCTCTTTTTTTGAAAGATGTAGTTTCTCCTTTTCAGCCTGAGATAAATTTTTTTTTGAAAATATAAAATCTTTTCAGATCAATGTTTTCAGCCTGCGATAAAATTCTACTTTATAGTTTATTTTTTTTTGTATATAATGTAGTCAGAGTCTTGGTCGCATTGTACATTTAAACTGCGACCTTAGTCAAAGTTTTTGGTCGCAATGTACATGGTGAAATGCGACCAAGGTCGCAGTGTTGTTATTGATAAAGATAGCCAACAACTGCAATCTAGGGTTGCATTACATGGACTGCGACTTTGGTCGCAGTACGTTAAGTAATTATTTTTTTTGAATATAATGTATTCAGAGTCTTTGGTCGCAATGTACATTTAAACTGCGACCTTAGCCAAAGTCTTTTGTCGCAGTGTACATGGTTAAATGCGAGCAAGGTCGCAGCGTTGTTATTGATAAAGATAGCCAGCAACTGCAATCTAGGGTTGCATTACATGGACTGCGACTTTGGTCGCAGTACGTTAAGTAAGTGTTGTTTTATTAAGTGTTGTTTTTTGGATTAAGTCATTTTTTGAATCTAAATGAAAAATGAAAAGTTGTGTGTTGTCTGATGCGACTTGGAGTCAGTCCGTGAGACGCGACCTGTCATAAAGATTTTATGAGATCTTTTAACGTCAAGTCTATGTTGACGAACCCCGCACCATTCGTTGTTTCCCGAAGCGGTTGTCTACGCGTCGGTTCTTCATTGGGTTTAGGCGTTAATGTCTTTTAATGCCAAACCGGCGCTGGCGGTTGGAGACCATGGGCTGCCTATAAATAGGGCTCACCCTCTCCCTTTAATAGCCCATAATTAGACTGTTTTCTTTCGAGAGCAATTGCTCTGAGAATTTCCGCCTTCTTCAGAGTCTCTAACAGGGGCCTGCCTCCATGGATGAAGATGACCTTATTGACGAACTTGATGGATGTTCGTCCACAAGGGAAGAAGTCATAGACCTCATCGTCCACAAGGGAAGAAGTCATGGTCCTCGTCGTTCACAAGGGAAGAAGTCATGATCCCTGACGAGGACTTAATCCTCACCGAGATCTGCTCTGACTTGATGCACCAGTCAAGCTTGCTGGTAACGGATGGTCAGAGTGGGTATGGCGGCGTGGGATGTGGTGGGTAGCATTCCCTGTGAGGTCTCAAAACCTCCTCTCTTACCCCAGAAGTGACATCGAGGAAACTCCATGCTCACTGGATAACCTTCTGGTGAAGAGATGTTCATAAACGAAAGATTCTGCTGCCACCAGACCTGCAGGAGAAGATTGCTCTTAGTAGTCAACAAGGGCTCTTCTTGGCTCTTCTGATGTTTTGTCTTCTTGGATACTTTGATGTTTAGTGTTCTTTGTAACACTCAAACTTATTGATTCTGCTGCCACCAGACCTCAAGAAGAAGATTTCTCTTAGTCAACAAGGGATTTTTTGATGTTTAGTCTTCTTGGCTACTTTGATGTTTAGTCTTCTTTGTAACACTGAATCTTATTGATTCTGCTGCCACCAGACCTCAGGAAGAAGATTGCTCTTAGTCAACAAGGGATTTTTTTTGATGTTTTAGTCTTCCTTTGTACTGCTGTATTTGTAACACTCAATCTTATTGTATAAGAGATCGTTTTGTATCATTTGCACATGCCTGGAGATAAATGCCTCGACATAAATAAAAAGCATATTTGTTTTTTTTAATAAACTACGAACTTTTTTCGCAGCCATGCATTGCAAACAAAACAACTATGATCATAGATGACACTGCGACCAAGGTCGCATAAGATACATTGCAAACAGTAACTACTGTGACCAGGGTCGACACTGCGACCAAAGACTGCGACTAAGTAACTGTTGCGGTGACGTGTCACATCGTCGCAGTGTTGTTGTTGATTAAGACTAAAAACCAGCAATAGCGACCAAGATTGGAGATTATTTTTTTAAGACTGCGGCCATCAACTGCGACCAAAGTCGCAGTGTTGTTGATTATTTATAAAGACCACCAACTGCGACCAAGGTCGCAGTGATGTTGTTGATTCGTAAAGACCAGCAACTGCGACCAAAGTCGCTGTGTATTTTATTAAGACTAAACAGCAACAACTGCGATCTAGGTCGCAGTTTATTTTATTAATACTACAGTCAGAAACTGCGACCAAGGTAGCAGTGTTGTTTTGAGTAAGACTAAAGTCCAGCAACTGCGACCAGGGTCGCAGTGTATTTATTAAGTCTGCGTCCAGCAACTGCGACCAATGTCGCAACCTTTTCATTTTAAAAATTTTTAAGGGTGAAGTAATATAATTATTAACTGCGACCAAGGTCGCAGTGTTGTTAAGGATAAAGATGGTCGCAGTGTACATGGTTAAATGTGACCAAGGTCGCATTGTTGTTGTTGATAAAGATGGCCAACAACTGCAGTCTTAGGTCGCTTTACATGGACTGCGACATTGGTCGCAGTACGTTAAGTAAGTGTTTTCCTTTAGATTAACATGCATAGCGACCAAGGTCGCCGTGTTCTTGTTTTATTAAGTGTTGTTTTGGATTAAGTCATTTTTTTGAATCTAAATGAAAAATGAAAAGTTGTCTGTTGTCTGATGCGGTCAGAAACTGCGACCAAGGTAGCAGTGTTGTTGTTGATTAAGATTAAAGACCAGCAACTGCGACCTTGGTCGCATTGTATTTATTAAGTCTGCCTCCATGGTCGCAGTATTTCAACCGATACATAGTAGTAAAAAATGTAATTCACACAAATAACTTTAGAAAACAGATTTATATATATTTAAAAAGAAAAACTCCCATAAATAACTCAATTTGATTTATATATATTTAAAAAGAAAAACAAAATACAATTTTTTAACTTCTAATCGTCGTCATCACCATAGTAATCAGATTCGTCGTCAAGAGTCATGCTTTCGTCTTCTGTCTCTTCCTCCTCTTCAGGTACAGTCTCATCGTCGCTTTCTTCCTCTTCATGTTTGTGTTTTGGTTCATCAATGAACTCCCAGAAAGGGTCGTCTGTATCAAGTTCAGATTCTGACCCATAGCGAGACATTGTTTCAGAACTAAACATAAAATCATCATTTGATGATTGGCTTCTTTCCGGTGAAGACGGTGGTGATGGTGAAGACATTGTTTGAATGTATTGGCTTCTTTCCGGTGAAGAGGATGGTATGTTTTTAATCCTTTGCTCATGACCCTTTATATATTTTTAATCCCGGAATTCCAAAAGGTTTAAGCTCTCGGACCACGTGAATATCTCTCAAATATATTTTCTATCTTTTCCCAAAAATTGTATACTTCCTAGGTGACTGTTCAGTTATCCAAAACAGTTTAAAAGTTAAGACACTATAACTTTAAATTACTTTGAACTCCAAAACAGTACATTATTGCGACCAAAGTCGCATTGGGAACTGATAAATGATTAACTGCGACCATAAATTGCATCCATAGTAGGATTGCGACTATGGTCGCAGTGTTTAAGAGCAGCAGTCGCAGTTTGGATATGTAATTAAAAGAGCTTATAAGTTAATATATTGAGAAAGAGACCTTACAAAAAAAAAAATTTAAAAGCTTTTAAAAGAAGACAAAATATAATTGAATATCAGAAGATCAGGAAATCCTAATCCTCGTCATTATCACCATCATAAGCAGATTCATCGTCTTCATTCTTCTGCTCTTCCTCTTCATCACTTATTTCCTCATCATCTTGCTGGTTTTGAGGTTTTTTTTGTTTCACCGATGAACTCCCAGAATGGATCGTCTCTATCAAGCTCTTCGTCTGACCCGTTTGTAGGAAGCGAGCCTACAGCATCAGAGGACATGCTTTCATCAAGCATGTCTCCGTCAAGTGGCAGAGGAATAATGTCTTCTTCACTAACCCACATGAAAAATTCATTATCATCATGAATAGGAGGATCAGTTAATACATTATTTAATGTAGTGAGATAGTCAAAAGGAGTGAAGTCCAGACTGGTATCAGATTCACTAGAATATCCTAAAGACAAAGGACCGGTGGGGGATTGATTGAAGTTGAATTCTGAGTGTTCAGAGGAAGAAGATGGGGAAGACATGATTCAAGAATGAATTTGTTTTTGGAAGTTTTTGAAATCAAATTGAAAAGGAAGAGCAAAATTATAGTTTTTTAGGTATGAGGTAATATATTAGTTACAAGCATTATATAAAGGTCAATATTGTGGAAGAACATGAATAGTAATAATAATTGTTACAGGTGAGGGTTGAGTATGGTAGGAAGTGGTAAAAAAAATTAAATATTTAATTGAAGATTTATTGCTGGAGAATCCGAAGTACAAATTAACTTTTTATAGAATTGTTTGGCTATATCTTTAGATTACGTATGGTGCACATCTTTCCTTTCTCGAGATTAACATTAGTGCATATCTTTTTTTTAGACTGGTGTTGTATCACGGTAGATATAATATTAATTACTTCTTTTACAGAAGGCATGAGAAAGAAGATTGCGAATTTGGTCGCAGTACCGAAGGAGGTCGCATTGCTATGCGATAGTATTTTTTTGTCTTGTATTCTTTATTCTGTATTAAGTCTGCGACCATGGAATGTTTTTTTACTTTTGAATGCTAGAAGTCGCAGTCGTCATTTAAAAGGAGTATTTTTGTCATTTTGTTTCACGATTGTTTAGGCGGGATTTTTTTGATTTTTTTGGCGCCAACACTCTGCGACCGATGTGTGGCCTATATTCAGCCACGTCCCGCAGGCTGAGAAACTCTCTCAGCCCGCAGGCTGAGGTACAGATAGCCCTATATATATATATATATATATATATATATATATATATATATATATATATATATATATAAGTAGGCCGTGTGGGCCGAAATCATTACATGATGGATAAGTAGGCTGTTGTGAGCCAAAATTATTATGTTTATATTATGTCGTACTTATACTTTTAGGGGAGGTGCTGCCGAAATTTTCGAGAAAACGAAGGAAACCATGATTAAATTGAGTTATCAGACTAATCTTATATTTAGAATTTGGGACCGTTATACTTGATATCAGAGCCGAGATTTAAATAAGGTTAGTCAAGATAAGTGTAATGAGGAAGAATTGATTGTGTAACTGTGTGACTTGTATGTATGTTGCGTGATTGATACGGGTAGACTTATGCATATAATTAACTTGGAAGTGCGAGATATTTAACTATTCTCTTTCATTCAAATTTGGGTACCCACATACTTTAGTTCGAATGGATCCTGCGGGGGGGTGCGGGCCTTTTGTATGGATCTCCAGTGGTGTGGAACACTGGAATGGGAGAGCAACTAAAATATCAGGCAAGCAGGAGTTAATTCAGCAGATAAGAACACCTGAGCCCAATAATAAATCTAGGGAGTTAGAAATCAAAAAGGATTGGGTATAATGAAGAATAATTACAGGTTCTCTGATATATTCCTTTTTATGTATATGTGCAACTTATTGTTTTTGGGGTTTTGGAGATAAGTGATCTGATATGAATCTTTTACTTCTACAGATGGGTGGTTCCAACATGCCAGGATTATCATCCGATAGTTCAGAGTCAAAAAGTTCGAGTTGGATAGCAAACAATATGGATTGGGATTACGAGTCAGATGAGACTGATTTAAAGATCATCTTTATTGGCCCCCTGGACAGTAATGACTTGGGGGTCGGTGGAACATGAGGATGTGGATACAGTGAGTGATGTTGAAAGTGTTGTAGAAAATATGTCAGTGACTAAGGTCCAAAGAGACACACCCGACGATGAGATAGAGCCCCAAGGAAGGATGTTTTTGGGGGTATTTGGTGGAATTCTAACTGGGCACAAGATTTGGATTTATATGATGACCATGATTACTAGATGTGCGAGAATGATGCCATAATGGAAGAAGAGGACCCTGAAGAAGAGGACCCTGAAGATGCGGATCCTGAGGAAGAGGACCCTAAAGAAGACCCTGAGGAAGAAGACCCCAAGGTTCTGTAAGGGACAGCAAGGATGAAAGCTCCATTGATTCTAATATAACTCCTTGAGGAGATTTCGATGTATAGCATTTTGGGAAAGGATGTCAAGTTTTGCATATTTAGAGCTTTTTGGGGAAGGAAGGTTTTATATGTTGTGTAAAAGAAATGTGTGTGAACGATGTATCTTATTATTAATACACTTGTATGTCTTGTAGGAATGTAAGCATGTCAATGAATATCTTGTTACAGAAATATTTTGAAGTTATAAATAGAAGTAGTATTTTGTATATGAAACTGCTTTATGTCATGAATATTGTTGATAATAAGAACTGGTTATCCTTTTAGGTATAAATGGACTTGAACTTTCCAATGGATACTAATCCTGAAGGCAATGCCCCACCGTACAGGATGGTCGGAAGCGTCCATCCCCCGACGAACCATGAGTTTGTGGTGGAACAACTCAACGTAAACCAGAGAGTCCATGATAGAATGCCAGATTGGTTGCAACAGTAAGTAACCCACGTAGAGCTCTAGAACAATTTCAGAAGTTGAACCTACCAGCATTTAAAGGAGAAGCTGATCCAATACAGGCAGAGGAGTGGCTTCGTCAGATTGAGAAGATACTAGATTTTATGGAATATACTGAAAATCAACAGGTGTCTTTTACCTCTTTTATGTTCCAGGGGGAGGCGAAACGTTGGTGGGAAATGGTTAAAGGTGGAGCTAAGACCTTGGCGGAAGAAATTTCTGAAACTTTCTAGTCAAAAAGTTCAATGAAAAGTATATACCAGGGTAGCAAAGGACAAGCTTGCAATGGAATTCCAAGATTTGAAACAGGATCAATTGACAGTGAGTCAGTATGAAGTCAATTTTACTGAATTATCGAGATATGCTTGGAAGCTGGTGCCTAAAGAGGAAGATAGAACAAAAAAATTTGTGAGGGTTTGAAGCCTGGAATCAGAGCAAACTAGTTCCATTTCAACTTACAATTGATTACCAAGCCGTAGAGAAAGCACTGGAAGTTGAAAGAGATATACAAGAAAATCAGGATATAAGTGTCAAGGAGTTACCTTCCGTCAAGCGTCCCCGATACGCTAACATACCGAGATTTGGAGATTTGGAGCTTTCCCCTTCAGGCCCGACAGAGCTGTTGGGTCTTCTCTAACGCCAATCAAAGAACCATGACAAACTCGTAGCCCAGAGGCGTCGGGTTTTCGCATGCGACATCACCTACATCCTTTCCACGTTCCAGTATTGCTGGAAATATGTGGTGTCCAATGTGCAACATCAATCACACTGGTAATTGTCTCGTAGGCAAACAATACTTCGCCTATGGCAAACTGGGCCATATGAGAAGAGATTGTCCAACTTTATATGGACATCCAAGCGCTAGTAAAGGAACAGGCAGACAGACTCTAAGTATCGCCCCAACAGCAGGACCAACAGTTGCTTTTTGACGGCCTGCCAGCACTACCCGCACAGCAATGACTCAGGCTTTAGTGCAACAACCCAGAACTCAAGGAAGAATGAATGCTTTAACCCAACAGGAGGCCCGAGCATCCAATGCAGTAGTTGAAGGTACTATTTGTTTAGACAGAAATATTGCTCGAGTATTATTTGATCCTGGTGCTACACACTCCTTTATTTCATCTTTTGCAACAAAAATTAACTAGGAATCTGAACCTATGAATTTTCAACTAGTGGTATCAACCCCTATAGGCGCAAAATTGACCACTAATGTGTACTATAAGGGATGTGAAATTATTATAGGAGAAATAAAAACACAAGTAAATCTAATTAAACTAGGATAGATGGAATATGACCTCATCCTAGAAATGGATTGGTTGTCAACGTACCGTGAACATGTAGACTGTCATCAGAAGAAGATAATCTTTAAGTTGGAAGGAGCTCCAGGAAAAGAGTATGAAGGGATGAATAAAATAAGCATTCCAGTAATTTCAGCTTTAAAGGCTACTAAATTATTGAGGCATGAGTGTCAAGGATTTTTGGTAACCGTAATAGATAAAGAAAATGATGAGACAAAAATTGAAAATATAGCAGTCATAAGAGAATATCCTGATGTGTTCCTGAAAGATCTATTAGGCTTACCCCAGATAGAGAAGTATAATTTTCTATTGATTTTCTACTAGGGATAAGTCTTATATCGAAGGCTCCTATAGAATGGCAACCGCAGAGATAAAAGAATTGAAGGACCAACTACAAGAGTAATTAAGTCTGGGATTAATTCAGTCGAGTGTATCACCTTGGGGTGCTCCCGTTCTATTTTTAAAGAAGGATGGGAGCATGAGACTGTGTATAGATTACCAAGAACTAAACAAAGTCACTATCAAAAATCGATATCCACTCCTGAGAATTGATGATCTTTTTGACCAACTTTAAGGTGCTAGTGTATTTTCCAAAATAGATTTAAGATCTGGATATCATCAGTTAAAAATTAAACCAAAAGATGTACCTATGACGACTTTTAGAACCAGATATGGGCACCATGAATTTTTAGTGATGCCATTTGGACTGACCATCGCTCCAGTAGCATTTATGGATCTGATGAATAGGATTTCTCAGCCATATCTAGATCAGTTTGTGGTAGTGTTTATTGATGACATACTAATTTACTCAACAAGCACAGAAGAACATGAAAAGCGCTTAAGGATAGTATTACAACTACTGAGAGAGAAACAACTTTATACAAAATTCAAGAAGTTTGAGTTCTGGCTGGAAAAATTGGATTCGTCGGTCACATTATAACTAAAGAAGGAATATCGGTGGATCCTGCAAAGATAAAAGCAATTAAGCAAAAATGCGGAGTTTCTTAGGGCTGGCAGGATATAATCGGAGGTTTGTAGAAGGATTTTTCAGAATAGCAGTACCATTATCGTAGTTGACCAAGAAAAGCCTCAGGTTCCATTGGGGACAAAGTCAAGAAAAAAGTTTTCAAGAGTTGAAGGATAAATTAACTTCGTCTCCAATCCTAACCATGCCCTCCAAGATTGAAGGCTATGATATTTATAGTGATGCGTCGAAGTCAAAGTTAGGGTGTGTATTGATGCAGCATGGTAGAGTAATCGCATATGCTTCCAGGCAGCTTAGGAACCATGAGAGGAATTACCCGACCCATGATCTAGAGCTAACTGCAGTTATATTTGCCTTGAAGATATGGTGACATTATCTATATGGGGTATCTAATGAAATATATACAGATCATAAGAGCCTAAAGTACAATTTTACCTAAAAGAATTGAATATGCGCCAAAGAAGATGGTTGGAACTTATGAAAGACTATGACTTGACCATTCATTATCACCCTGGGAAAGCCAATGTAGTGGCTGATGCTCTTAATAGGAAGTCCAGAGGATCCTTAGCTGCATTGTTAACCTCACAAGCTAGTTTATTGAAAGAATTAGTAAAGATGCAAATAGAAGTTCAAATAAAGAAGCCCACGACGAGGACCAGTCAGATAAATCAAATCAATACCAATTTTTATCTTTATGATAAGATCAAGGAAGCACAACAGAAGGATGATCGGATAGCTAAATATATTGAAAAGGTGCAAAGAGGTGAAACTCAAGATTTTATCATTGTAAGGCTTACTGAGAAGGGGAAGTCGAATATGTATACCACCAAGTTTTGAATTCAAGGAGCAAATCATGATGGAAGCTCATTGCACTCTTTACACAGCATATCCCAAAACTACCAAGATGTATCAGGATCTGTGATTAAATTTTTGGTGGGAAGGAATGAAGGATGACATAGCTAGATTCATGCAGAAATGCTTAATATGCCAACAAGTCAAAGCTGAACACAAGAAACCTCCGGGACTTCTTATGCCATTGCAAATCCCCGAATGGAAGTGGAGCCATTTTACCATAGATTTTTTGACTGGACTCCCTAAATCTCCTCAAGGATGTGATGCCATATGGGTGATAGTTGACCGACTCACAAAGTCTGCTCATTTCTTACTCATTCGTGTAAACTACTCAATGGATAAGATAGCTCTAATTTATCTCCGAGAGATAATCCGGATTCATGGAGTGCTCGAGACAATCGTGTCAGATCGAGTCCCTCGATTCCAATCAAGGTTCTGGATCAGTCTATCTAAAACTTTGGGCACTATGCTACACCCAAGTACCACGGCACGCCCGCAAACTGATAGACAATCAAAAAGAACTATACAGATAGTAGAGGATATGTTGAGGGCATGCACATTGGATTTCAGAGGTAACTAAGAAAAATACTTACCACTTGTAGAATTTGCATATAACAACAGTTACCAGTCGGCTATAGGAATGCCACCCTTTGAAGCCCTGTATGGTAGGAGATGTAAATCCCCAATCTATTGGGAAGAAATGGGGAACCGAAGGCTGTTGGGCCTGATATAGTTCAAGAGAGGACAGAGAAAATTCAGATGATAAAGAAGAGAATGAAGGCGGCCCAAAGCAGACAAAAGGCATATGCTGACTGACATCGGAGACCCTTGGAGGAGTCAGAAGGAGAAATTTTTCCTGAAGGTATCCCCAATGAAAGGTGTAGTACGCATTGGTAGAAGAAACAAGTTGGACCCTTGGTATATTGGGCCTTTTGAAATATTGAAAAGAATTGGACCACTAGCCTATCAGTTAGCTTTGCCACCGGAGATTGAGAAAATACATAATGTGTTCTATGTATTACAGTTGAGGAAATATATATCAGATCCCAGTCATGTCCTTAACTACTCACCACTGCAAATTCAAAAAGATTTGTCTTATACGGTGAAGCTAGTGCAAATTCTAAACCGTAAGGAGAAACAATTGCAGAGCAAAATGATTCCTTTGGTGAAGGTATTATGGAGAAACCAAAAGATTGAAGAAGCTACGTAAAAACGGGAGGAGGAAATGCAAAAGACTTATCCACAATTATTTCAAGGTACGCTAAGTTTCGGGGATGAAATTTCTTTTAATGGGGTAGAACTGTAACAACCGGTCCTAATTAATCCGAGTTACGGCCTGGTTAAAAATAATTCAAAATAGCAAAAGTCTCCAACTAATACAAAAATACATGATTAACAATATTACACATGCGTATAATAGTAATAACAGTGTTTCTAGAGGGGTAGCTTTATGCATGCATTATTGATAAATAATTTTATTTGTATACATTCATATACGTAGGGAAAGAGAGATGTTTTATATATAACAAATTTATATACTAGCCTTCCAATCTCCAATATACTCATACATGTATTTATTTGCATGCTTATAAGTTCCAAATATTTAACTAAATAATAAATTCTAATAATATGTTGTGTTGGAGAGTAATGGAGAGGGGTAAAGATGAGGTGGCAAGAGTAGAGGATGCTTGGGGGGATGGTGTAGTGAGATGGCATGCCATGAGGGTTTAGAGAATATAGTAATAAATAGTATTGTAAGAAAAAGAAAAAGGAAAGAAAGAAAACAAAACCCGTAAATATATACATCTCTTTCTCTCTTAGTTATTGCAACCCTCATTTATTCCTCCCCTCTTTCCCCAAAAACTCTTCAGTTTCATCTTCTTCCTCTTGCTGAAATCTCAACAATCTTCATCTCATCTTTTTGATTCAACAAGTAGGTAAACCCTTCTCTATTTTTTCTTTCTTCCTTCTTCTTCTTCTCTCTCTCTCTCACTCCCTTTCCCTTCTCTATTTTTTTCCCCAGGCAGCAGCTGCAGCGGCTAGCATTACGGGCGGTAGCCAGCGGGGGATGGCACGGAGTCGCGGCGACCAGCAGGGGATGGCGCGCACGCGGCCTGGCCAGGCTCAACCAGGGCTGAGAGCAGGGGAGGAGTTGTTGGTGTTTGATCGGGGTAAACCGTGCACTTGAAAATGTGTATTTTGAAATCAGTGTAAAAGTGTGTACTAATGTTCCCTCGATACTTTCATTATAGCATTGGCTCAACGGTCGAATCCACAGGGATGGGAGGTGATAGAAGCATTTACAGTTCTTATTCACGTGTATGTTAACAAGCTCTTCTTTGTTAAAGAAAGAGAGAGAGAAAAAAGAAAACTAGAAGTGATAGGTGGTGAAGGCGATGAAAACGGCGAGGTGAAGACAATGGAGAAGTGGTTGTGAAATCAGTAAACCAAAACAAGAAAATAGAGATGATGTAAAAATGAGAAACAAGGGCCGTAAAACACAAAGTGAAAGTATAGTAAAGTGAGTTGAAAAGAGAAAAAGAATATGTGGTGAAGAAGATAAAAACAATATTGAACTAAGGAGTGGAAGACAACAATAGAAAAATGATAAAGGAGTTTTGAATTTGGTTTTTAAAACAAAGTAAAGAAAAGAAGGAAAATGATGAAAGAAAACTCATGGCTACTAACTACTAATTGCTCCACTAACATGCTAACCTCTTAGTGATAGTTGCCTCACATGGATCCTTGCCATCACTAATCTTTGGCTTCAAGAACATTACAAAGCATGGCACATAAGATTGTGCTTCCATATCCAATCGACATAACAAAGTGCAAGACACTATTAGATCATCAAAACCAAGTAAAGGTGAGCATGAAATAAAGAAGACAATGCAAGTTAGCTTTTTAGTGGTTAGATGTTAAAGTGTTAGAATCCATCATCATGAGCCATCAATGGCTCTTGCAAGAGCAAGGCCTTGTAGAGGCTATTAGATTCATGTAGATTATCAAGTGGTTAACTAGTTAGTGGTTAGTAGTTATATTGCCATGAGAAGAAAACTAGCTAAGCTCATGTAGAAGATGGAGAAGATTACAATAGAGAAGAAAGGAGACCCTTTGCATAGATTATCACTTTCTATTACATCAATATCTCTCTCTCTCCAGAATCAACTCAGCCCTACTACAAGATCTTAAAAAAATACAAAAGAGAAGAAAATTCTACTCTGCAACTAGAAGAGAGAGATCCTAGCTACTACTCTCTCCTCTCTTCTTTCGGGTCTAATTACAGGGTATTTATAGGCTGCAGAGACTTGGGAAGAACGAAACGAGCGGACAAGTGTCAAAGATCTGCGCCTGGATCCACCATTTTGTCGTAGGAATGCGGCAAAAGTCGCGTTTTCACGGCTAGATCCAGCATAGATGCGGAGATCTTCTGCCATCTGTCCCTTCTCCTGGGTGGTACATGGTTCAAAGTCTCGGTCTCGGCCGCCGACTCGGCCGGCACCGAGACAGATCGGTCTCGGCGACTCGGATCGGACTCGGGCGATACGCAAAAAACGCTACATAGAGCGCCAAAAAAATTATGAAAAAATCATGACAAATCATAAAAAAATGTAAACATCCAAATTCATGCATCACATATTCAAAACATATCACCTAATAACACTCAAAACATAACGTGAAAGCATAAATACAAGCGTCGTCGGTAGAAAAATATCAAAATACATGCATAATATAGTAAATTGCACAAAATAATTCATAAGTACCTGCTAATATAGTCATTTCCACATTGAATTACGAGGAGGCTCCAAATCATCATTATCATCTGGCCCGCGATAAGTATAGAAACCAGGCATATAGTTTCCATAAGGATAATGATATGTTTGTGGGTGAGATCCTGTAGGCTGAGATGATTGGCCAGAGGATCCACTATCAGAGTAATATGGCGGTAGGGGTTGTGCAATATCAGCTCCATGGTGATAATACCCAAAACCTCGATATTCAGTGCTGCTAGTAGAGTATTCACCAGTGCTAGAATAATCAGTGCCAGAATATTGGCCAGATGTCAAACCCAACCCTTGTAAATGGCCTTCAAGACTATGATGACCATGTGAGTAGTTATCATGTCCACTCGAATAATCATCGCTAGAACTGAATTCGACCAACCGATCCAAATGCCTACGCTGCTGTGAAATCCCCTCCCGGCCTTCATGATCTGTATCTTGTGTGGCATAATATTGTGAATCCCATGTTAAAGCATCATCTCGTTGGCTTCCACCAATACCATGAGTCTCTTCAACATTACCATCACCACCATCACCACCATCACTGCCGCCATCACCCTCACCACCATCACCCTCACCACCATCATCGCCACCACCATCACCGCTGTCATCATCACCGCCATCACCATCATCACCGCCACTTTCGTCAGTATGACGAATACCTTCATCTAACCAACCTAAGTCATCTGGTGGTAACATCGGCTGTTCTCCCTCACGAATCCACTCATCCAAAATATCATCATCATTGAAAATATTGTTCAGATCAATTGGGTTGTAATAATCATCAGTGTCACTTTTGCATGTCAAGTTTCTTACTCGCAACCGCATATTGTAATGCACAAATACTAGTTTATGCAACTTTTTCATTGCCAACCGGTTGCGCAGTTTTGTATGAATTAGCGACCACGTGCTCCAATTTCTTTCACAACCCGATGAAGAACATGTTTGGCTTAAGACTTTGATGGCAATTTTCTGCAGATTGGGAGCTTCTTCGCCATAATTAATCCACCAATCAGCTGGAAGAGATTGTTGCACTGCTCTTCTAGTTAGTGAGCTTCCAAATTCTCCAACTCCATCCACAAATAATTTTATCTGTGAGAATACACATCACAAGTGTTAATATTTGCATAACATTATATCGATGAAATAAATAAATTATTATTACCTCATTAATAGCTCTTGCTTGTTTAGTCAAATCTTGCTCCAATCTTTTAATGACCTCCTTTAATCTATATCTCACTTCTGGATGTGTAGAAAAGTTTTTTGAATATTGGAGTGCTGGATTTAAAAAATATGCTGCAATAATGTAAGCAAACGATTGTTATGATATGACAGTTTCAATTTCTAGTCAACAAATATGATTTATAGGCAAATGAATTACCAGCAGCATGCAAGTGTCTATGCAATTGTCCCTCCCATCTTCTATCAATGATGTCCCAGTACTTCTTCTAGTTCTTATTTGAGGCCTTTATAACCAATTTTGCTCTATCCATAACTTCATATATAATAGATAGTGTAGGTTTCTTGTCCTGGTCCACTATCTTCAAGACTCTAACAAGAGGATCCATAATGTTTTGGACCTCTCTTGCCTTCTTTCAAAACCGGTCAGTCAGAATGAGATTAGAAAGCTTATCTCGCACACTTCTTCTACTCCTTCCTTGTTGAATTCACGCCATTCGGTAGTCGTGCACATTCTTTTCAAATCTTGCTCATAGCGAATAAGGCTTTCAATAGAAATAAACTCGGTGGCAAACCGTGTTATACCTGGTCTCAACAAATCTCTATCTTTGGTATATAGCTTCATTAAATTCACCACTTTGAGGCTATTGTAAATGAATGATGTGATCACCTTAGCATCATCCAATGTCTCCTTGACTGATTTCAAAGAGCCAATATCTTCAAGCATCAAATCAATGCAATGTGCTGCACAGGGAGACCAAAACAAATGTTTTCTCTTCTCCATCAACATGTGACCAGCTGCTTTGAAACTTGCCTCATTATCTGTTACAACCTGCACGATATTTTCTTCGCCAACTTCATCAACTTTATCCATTAGCGAGAATATATACTCAGCAGTCTTCGAGATATTAGTGGTATCAACAGAAGTATGGTAGATCATGCTTCTATCACAATAAATCATGAAATTAACAATAGGCTTTCTATTATGAGAACTCCATCCATCACACATGATCGTGCAACCATACTGCGGCCATTTTGTTTTTATTGAAGCAATATATACTCCAATTTCTTTCACTTCCTCCTCTAAATAGAGATTGCCAATCTGGTACCCTATAGGGCCTTTTACACCTGGACCTGCCTCCGCAATAGTATTAATCATGGCTTGGTAGTAAGGACCACTATCAGCTGCATTGAATGGTATTGCATTGTAGTGAAAGAATTTCGCCACGGATTTCCCAACTTTTTTCATATTCTCAGTTGAGAACATGCTTTTGATTGATTTCTGTTTTGTTGGGAACATGTAAGGATCAATACCACGAGCTAAAATTTCAGCTTCTCTCATAGTCATACTCCGAAGCAATCCACGGTTACTCCCTGATCCTGAAGGCTGTGAACTACTGCCACCAATATCAACTCCTTCTGCCGATCTCCAAGCCATTTCACGACTTTCTTTCATGGCTTGTTTCAGTTGTCTTCTTTTAACTCCTTCTAAACCACCAACTTCTTCAATTTCATTATCAGAATCTTCTTCGGTCACATCATAGAAATCTTCCTCACTTAAAGATCTCATAAGTCGGTCTTTTTTAGATTTAATGGCCGCTCTTTCTTTGCTACCTTCAGAAAGATGTCTCATTATTTGAGATATCTCTTTTGATACTCGCAAGCATCCTTCCACCTGACCGGGTACATGTGCTATATGCTGCTTCAATCTAGTGATACCACCATGGACTTGTTTCCCACAATAATTGCACTTCACAAGTTTTCTACTTCCACCACCAGGGGTACCATGTTCCCATCCAATATCGCGTTGCTTTGGAGCCATACTGAAATTTAAAAAAATTATCTGTTAAATTAAATTAAAACTAAAATTAACTAAATTAAAAAAACATTAAATTAAACTCAATTAAATGAAACTACATTAAATTAAACTAAACTAGTTTATACTAGATTAAGCAACACTAACTTAATTACCTAACTTCAATAAAATTATTAAATTACCTAACTTAATTACAAAACTTTATTAAATTAAATTAACCTAAATTAAGTTAACTAAACTAATTTAAATTAAATTAAATTCAATTAAATGAAACTACATTAAATTAAACTAAACTAGTTTATACTAGATTAACCTACACTAACTTAATTACCTAACCTCAATAAAATTATTAAATTACCTAACTTAATTACAAAACTTTATTAGATTAAATTAACCTAAATTAAGTTAAATTAACTTTACCTAAACTAAACTAAATTAAATGACATTAAATGCAAATTAATTAGAGAGAGGAACAGAGAGAGGGAGAGAGACGGAGACAGAGGAGAGAGGGGAACACAGTGGAGGGGAGAGAGAGAGACGGAGAGAGAGAGGGACAGAGAGAGAGACTGACAGGGAGAGGGAGAAAGAGAGAGACAGAGAGGGGGAGAGAGACTGAGAGGGAGAGGGGGAGAGAGAGAGAGAGACAGAGAGAGAGATACAGAGAGAGAGAATCCGACAGAGAGAGAGATACAGAGTGAGAGAGAGAGAGTCCGACAGAGAGAGAGATACAGAGTGAGAGAGAGATACAGAGGGAGAGAGAGAGTCCGACAGAGAGAGAGAGACAGAGAGAGAGAGTCGATGCGGGTCGCTGAGGAGAGAGAGAGCCGGGAGAGTCGCTGCGGAGAGGGGGAGAGAGAGCGCGCCGCTGCGGGGGAGAGACAGAGAAAGAGAGGGAGAGAGGCACACAGAGAGAGAGAGAGACTGAGAGGGAGAGGGGAGAACTTACCTGCAGACGGACGGCGACGGCGACGCGGGGGGACGGCGAGGGCGTCGCGGGGGGGACGGCGAGCGCGAGAGAGAGAGATCAGATCTGATCTCTCTCTCCCTCAGCGCGTTTTTAAGGGAGGAGTCACGGGCGCCGAGTCGCCCGAGTCGGGTCCGAGTCGGACCCGATCCGGGCCGACTCGGCGATCCTCTGTTGACTCGGGCCTCCGAGTTGTACCGGAGGGGGCCGAGTCGTATACGACTCGGCCGAGTTTTCGATCACTGGGGTGGTAGCTTCGGGGTATATCATTTTTGCGCACTTAGTGTATGTATTAGTCCAGATTCATTCTCCAATCTTTAGGACTAAACTACCCTCCTCTAAAAGCCTTCTCCTGGGTGGTAGCTTCGGGGTATATCATTTTTGCGCACTTGGTGTATGTATTAGTCCAGATTCATTCTCCAATCTTTAGGACTAAACTACCCTCCTCTAAAAGCCTCTTTCTTGCTCTTCAAGAAATCCTATTTAATTATCCAAAAATTAGCTTTAAATCAGGATTTGTTACCACTTTGCCCTTCTCCCCTTATTTATCTACAAAAGACCCAAATGAGATTTATTAGCAAGATAATTAACATAAATCGGTAGGAAATGTGATGATGATGGTGCAAAATCGGTTACTATTTAGTGTTGAAGGGGGATTTTTGGTAGCCTGAAATTTGAACTCCGTAGAGCAAGAGATCGTCAACTATAGAGCCTAACTCGAATCGAATTTCTGAGATCAGATTAGAGTATAACGGTAAATCATAAATTTTCCCTTTAATTAGAGGTTTATTCTAACATCAAATATTAACCCTAGGTCTATTCATGTATAGCATTACAATTCGTGAAAGGATTTGGAACAAACCCACGCCGGAATATTCGTCGGAAACTTGGTGAGTAAACTAGAATACAAATAAATTAAGACTGGCATTACTAAATCCCGAATGAGTAGAGTATGAAACCGGTATGGAATATGAAAGGAATTTGTAGGTAATTTCAGTAAATATTCAAATAATCTATTACTATGAAATCGGTGTTTTTCCTATAACATGTGAATTTGAACTATAAGCCATATAGTAGAGATCTTGGAGTGATCAAGTAATGACTTCCTCATGATTATATAATAGAACCAATATTTAGTTGTTTATTTAAATTTCAAGTATTGCACTATATTGATAAGATTTAGGGAACATATGGTTACTATTCTAATCCAACCTAATTACTCATGATGATTAAGACTTCGGCCATAATTTATTAACAAGATGAAAAGGAAAAACAAAACCCTAAATGGTTGGATTATGTTAAACTCTTGATGTGGTAATAGTCCTATGTAACATGGGTTTTGCATAACATAGAGATTCATACATGTGTATACATATATACACAGCCGATATGAAACTACTTTGCTCATTTCCATATGATACAAATATTATGTGTGTGCGCATAATAATTGTGTGATATGTACTATGTTTGTTATATGCGGAGGAAGGGGCCAGGCGGGAGCCGGTAGGAGGGGGAAGACGGTAATGTGTATTTACATATATCTATATATGCATATTATATGCAGAGGAAGGGGCCGGGTGGGAGCCGGTAGGAGGGGAGGCGGTGATGTGTATTTATATATATCTATCTATATATGCATATTATATGCGGAGGAAGGGGTCGGGCGGGAGCCGGTAGGAGGGGGAAGATGGTGATGTATCATTTTTATATGTATATATTTTTTTGTTAATATGGAGGAAGGGGTCGGGTGGGAGCCGGTAGGCGCGGGGGGAGGCAGAGAGTCTAACTTCATTCTTATAAATTATGTATGAATGTACCAAAGACGAGTTTGATAATATGTTGATTGATTGCAATCTGCGTGCAACAAGAAAGGAACAAGAACACTTAATATCAAAATTAAAGAAATTACCAACTTGCAGATGTGGTGGTAGATACACACACACACATGGATATAGATATGTAAGGATATGCATATAGTGAATCGACATATAAGCTTAAATTTGTAAGTGTACATGTAAGGATCATAAAAGTTAATTAAAGAGTATTTCATGGTAGTTGAGGTATTTAAATAAATTGAAATGGATAAAGTCTGATACTTAACAACTTCATATTAGTTTACTCATTGAGCTGTCAAGCTCACCCTGTTTAATTATATATATTTCAGGTTTAGGCAAAGGTAAGGGACCAGCATAGACGCTTGAGAGCTCAAGGTTGGGGGTGAATGACATCTTGTGAATTGCTTGCTCCAGTTTACTTGATCTATGTTTTTCTTACTTTTGGGAACTCTACTTATCATGTGTATATATATGAAACTCGTTCTGTGTAACTTGTACTTGATGATATTTTCGAGAACATGGACATTTTGTGTATGTAATATTTTGGATGAAGACTATTTGTTCCAACTTGGCAACAAGAGAATAGAACTTGATTTTGTTAGTATCGTGATATATTGAATTATGTTTGGATGAATGTAATGTTATGAAATGATATGGTAATGTTGGGATGTTGGATATATATATATATATATATATATATATATATATATATATAAGTAGGCCGTGTGGACTAAAATCATTACATGATGTGAATCGACATATAAGCTTAAATTTGTAAGTGTACATGTAAGGATCATAAAAGTTAATTAAAGAGTATTTCATGGTAGTTGAGGTATTTAAATAAATTGAAATGGATAAAGTCTGATACTTAACAACTTCATATTAGTTTACTCATTGAGCTGTCAAGCTCACCCTGTTTAATTATATATATTTCAGGTTTAGGCAAAGGTAAGGGACCAGCATAGACGCTTGAGAGCTCAAGGTTGGGGGTGAATGACATCTTGTGAATTGCTTGCTCCAGTTTACTTGATCTATGTTTTTCTTACTTTTGGGAACTCTACTTATCATGTGTATATATATGAAACTCGTTCTGTGTAACTTGTACTTGATATTTTCGAGAACATGGACATTTTGTGTATGTAATATTTTGGATGAAGACTATTTGTTCCAACTTGGCAACAAGAGAATAGAACTTGATTTTGTTAGTATCGTGATATATTGAATTATGTTTGGATGAATGTAATGTTATGAAATGATATGGTAATGTTGGGATGTTGGATATATATATATATATATATATATATATATATATATATATATATATATATATATATATAAGTAGGCCGTGTGGACTAAAATCATTACATGATGTATAAGTAGGGCCATTGTTAGCAGAAATTGTTATGGTTGTATTATGCCATGCTCATACTTTTAGGGGAGGTGCTGCCGAAATTTTCGAGAAAATAAAGGAAATCATGGATAAATTGGGAGTTATCGAACTAATCTTATATTTAGAATTTTGGATCGTTACAGTAGTATTCAAAAACCTTAGCATAATTTCATTTTCTTTTCTAAACTTTATTTTTCTGTGTTGGTTTCACCTCGATCAATACTCTTTGGGATTCATCAAGTATTATGGACGCGTAGGTAGACTTGCTTTTGGTATGATATTGGATATCTCGCAAGAGTGGTAATCATTATGGAAGCTCGTCGCAACTCCTTTAAACTTTCAATAATGGTCTCATCTTCTCGGGAATTTCAGCAGGTGGGATAATTTCTTCCTTAACCACTAAAGCAAATCTTTTTGCTTTGTTTTCTTTGATTGCACTAAAAATTCGCCTCGATTGCATATGGATATGAATTTAAGACCCTTAAAACATGTAGAATTGGTCTCATGGCAACTCTTTTGCTCTTCCAATTGAATATATAGATGTTTTCTTTACCTCTATGGGCTGCATCAACATCATTGGTCTGTTTGGTTGTCGTAACTGGCCGTAATTCGTAGTTGTAATTGGTAAAGTCTTTTACAATTATAAATGAGTTACATGTGTGTAAATTTTACGGTGTTTGGTTGGTAGTATAAAATTGTAAAGTGGGAAAGTGTATTGTACTTTACGGTGTTTGGTTATCGTAAGGTATAAGTCGTAAGTGAAAAAGTTGACCACAAAATTAACTATTTGGTGATTTTAAAAGTTTTAATACTGCAAATAAATATTAAAAAAGTTAAATATGAAAAAAATTTAATATTAATATAAAAAAATATTACAAATTTGTATGACCACAAAATTAACTGTAACTGGGCTGTAAGTGAGTGGTAACTGGGTTGCAAGTGAGTGTTAGTTGAGTTACGTAAGTCTTTTACGAATTACGGTCCAAACAAACGCCGTAGTTGTAACTGGGTAGTAAGTCATTTACGAATTACGGAGTTTTACGCGAAACAAACGGCCCCCATGTTGCCATGGTCTCCCCAAAAAATATGACACATGTTCATATTAATCACATCACAAGCAATAAAATCTAGATAAAACTTGCCAATTGAAATAGGAACATGACATAGATTCATTACCTTGATAGAGGGGCCCTTTCTTGATCCAACCAATGGTGTAAGGATGAGGGTATGGTTCTGTCTCTAACTTCAAATGATCTACAAGTGCTCTAGACACGATATTCTCGCAGCTTCCTTTATCAATGATGAGGTTGCATACCTTGTTCTTGATTGAATACCTTGAGTAAAAAAATTAATATCGCTGCGTAGTGTCTTGGGCCTCCTAGTTGCATAGCAATCTTTGAACAACATAAGCTACAGAGTCGCCCTAGTCTTTGGAAAATCTGAATCATTTAGCTCCTTAACTTAACCTCTTCCTCTCTGTCATCTTCATAATCTGCCATATTGACTTACTCTCTTAGGGCATTCATTGGACTTGTGTCCAGGCTCTCCACACTTATAGCACTTGTCAATCTCGGACTTGGCGTAAGGATTCTCTTTGCTCTTTACAGCTATGGTGGTTGTTATTGGAGGTGTTGATGCAGGTGTATTGGTTGACTGACGAGTTGGCGGTTGGTCAACCAGTGTGAAACTTGGTTGAACTCTTGCATCACTTCCTGACTCTTCAATTGGCGTTGAACACCTGAAAGGTGGAGCCCTACTTTGTAATCTCTCAATCTTCAATATTTTATTATGAGCCTCATCTACGGAGAATACATTGTGAAGGATCACACACTCTTGAATAGAATACTTTAGACTGCTAAAAACTGAAAGTTTTCTTATCTGAAAGCCACAATGGCAATCAGAGAGTACTGCTGAGATGAGTTGCTCGCAGTGACATCGAGAGGCAATTTGAAGGACGCTTCTCTTCCTTGTCAGGTTGTTCCTCAAGTCCGTTAAGGGAACGTCTGAGGAACTAGCCTCGAACCTCTGGGGTGAGGGCCTTTTGGCTTTATATGTCTTGAAGACATGCCATTCTGAATGCGGGTCTCGTGTTTCTTTGTTGAAACACGGACCTCGCTTTTTGTTGAAACGCGGTCATCGCGTTTAGAGTTAAAAATACGGGAGTCACGCTCTGAAGCAGGCAGAACACGGGTCTCGCGTTTAGGACCAGAGACGCGGACCTCGTGTTCTGAAGCTGGCAGAACACGGGTCTCGCATTTCGGGGTAGGCGGAACGCGGGTCTTGCGTTGGACGCGGGTCTTGCGTTGCCTAAGAGGGACACAGGTGTGAACCTCGCATTTCGAATCTGCAAAACGGATGACTTTAGCGAGATCTTCAATTTGATGTCGACGTGCGTGACGCCTTCACCGACGTTCAGCATTCCGGTTGAGTCGCAGGGGTTATTAAGAACCCCTGGCAACCTGGAATTGCAGAGTTTGGATAGGAAAAGGACGATGGAATTGATCTTCACCATCACTTTGATCGTACGCCAACGCACTGGCCCTACAAGTCTTTTGAGAGACGTTAGCGCAGGCTGTATGGGCTGCACGAGAGATTTTCAGAACCTCTTCAGAAGTGGCACCGCTTGCGCTGTGAGCAGTGGTGTGGGCCACTTTAGGGAGATTCAAGAGGGAGCCTCTAAAGAGACTTTGCAGTATTGCCGCATTGCCTTGGGACTGGTGGAGCCTGAGGAAAGGAATTCCTTGCACTTTTGATCGAATTCAACGACAAGGGATTACACCGTTTTGTCAAGAGGCTGGACATCAGCTTGCACCACGGCGAGCAGTTCCCAGCGGAGTCACCATCTTTTGTTTGGTTCGGAAAAGTTGGGTCGATGTAAGGCTTCTTTCAGTGGCTGAAAAGTTACAGCGAAACTATCTATTCCGATTACAAAAGGAAAAAGATATGATTCTCCCCTTTGTTTATGGCTAGGTTCTTCGTGTGACGATGGAGAGTGATTCTTGTTCTCAGTTGACCGGCTGAATGCCAAGCTTCTCTTCTGAACACTCTCAAAAGTCAATCAGGAGAGAACTCTGTTTTTAACACACTAAGTGTTTAGAATCCACTGATTACTACTTTTCTCTCTCCAAAAAGCAAGAAGAAAACAAGAAGTCTTTAGCTTGAGAATTCTCAGCTCTTAATTCTCCAAAGTCTTCCCCCGTTTTTTCTCTTCCCCTTTGGCCTCAGAGTCCCCCTTTTATAACTCCTCAGGCTATTTGTACGGAGTCAAAGGGGTATTATTGTCCCCTGAAATCCCTCCATTATTGGGATTAACTCACCATTATGTGGGGAGCAAATTGACCCAGTAATGGGGATCAGTTATAACAGAACGCGGGTCTCGCGCTGGACGCGGACCTCGCGCTGCTTGTTGTAGACGCGGATGCAGAGTTGCTCAGACCCGTGTTTGGAACGCAGCATAAGTTGCCCAGACCCGCGTTTGAAGCGTGGGCGAAGTTGCTAAGATCCGCATGAGGCGCGGAGTTACTCATACCCGCGTCTGAAGTCTTCATTTTTTTCTTTGGACGCGAGATCCACGTTTTAGTTGAAACGCGACCTTCGCGTTGAAGTGAGGCA
Source organism: Agave tequilana (assembly GCA_038442645.1). Lineage (NCBI taxonomy): Eukaryota > Viridiplantae > Streptophyta > Magnoliopsida > Asparagales > Asparagaceae > Agave > Agave tequilana. Next base: position 73,193 of record JAVJIF010009096.1, on the reverse strand, counting down.
TGCATATAATGGCTTGTCCTTAGTGATTTTTAGATAGCCTACAGTGACCTTTTCTCCTCAATGATTGCTTGAGTAGATGTTTGTCATTGGGGGAAGGTCTTCCCTTCACCTACACATAACTATCATTATAATATGACTTGCCTAGCTATATATAATTTATAATTTTTTTGACAAAATTGAAAAGTGTAGGACTGTGCCTACAAGGAGATACCTCTTTCCCTCGTTCCATTCTATTTTCAGGTGCTAGGTTCTTCTTGATTAAATGTCACTACCTCAATGATTGCTTAAGTAGATGTTTGTCATTGGGGGAAGGTCTTCCCTTCACCTACACATAACTATCATTATAATATGACTTGCCTAGGTATATATTATTTATATTTTTTCTGACAAAATTGAAAAGTGTAGGACTGTGCCTACAAGGAGATACATCTTTCCCTCGTTCCATTCTATTTATAGGTGCTAGGTTCTTCTTGATTAAATGTCACTACCTCAACAATAATAGCATCACTAGCCAAAATCTTGAAATGTCACATTTTGAAATGACTAATTGAGCTGCTACCTAAATATATGCAGGTCCCTTGCAACTGCTGGTCTCTGATGTTGCTGTATAAAAGAGAAGGTGCTAACTATAACAAGCCTAATGTCTGGGAGAGTCGGAAATGTAGATGCAGAAATTAAAATTATTAACGAACTTTACTACATGAATGTCTGGTTTATAGAAGGAAAAAAAATCTGACATGTGCAATATGGAATTACAATGACAAGTTCCCAAGTGTTATCCAACTTAACACGTAAGATTGTTAAAGGAATTCAGAAGAAAAATGGATAGGTCATCCTGAGTGAAGCCAAGTAGGAGTTAAATGTATTGAATACCAAGAATTCAGACTCTAATAACATAAGCGATGATCATCAAATAGAACAACAATCAGATTGACTAGATGCCACTCCTGGGCTAATTATCATTTTGCTTGCACCATCAAGACGATATTAGTAATTATTGCCAGATTCCTCTCCATCAAAGAATAAAGATCAATTCATAAGTCGATTTTTCTAACCGTACAGTATATGGTTTCAGTGAACTTTCTATTTCAGGCTTTCTACTACTAAAATGTGCAAAATGGAGCGGTCCAATAATGAAAAGTGCTCCAATATAAGTGAATTAACTATTCGGCCTCGTTATTATCCGATTGCCAGTCATTTGAAAGAGATTTGACCATGCAAGAACTCAATTAGTTCCCAAATCAGATTACATATTACCCCAACCTAACCCACCCACCACGACCACCCAACGCGTGCGTGTGAGAGAGAGAGAGAGAGAGAGAGAGAGAGAGAGAGAGAGAGAGAGAGTTTTGAAAAGTCTTGCAGATATTTTATCATCAATTGTATCATTTCCTGATTCAGATAAAGCACAGAATGCGCTTCCTTCTATAAGATTTGTCTTAAACGCCACAACATTTGGTTTAGGCTATGTAGCACTGATACTTTGACAAAGGACGTAACCATGCTGAATACTTGTCCGATAGTTTAGTTGGATACTCTAATACTTGACAGATACACATCAGTATTAGAATAAAATTTTACATATACTGAGTCCATTTTTTCATATGGTGTTGAACCCACTATTGAGTTGAGAATTTTAAAAGCTTTCCGGTTTGCACTTACATAGGAAATTTAGGCAACTAGTTAGAAGGAAATAGGTGTTCTGTAAGTGAAAACAATATATATATATGTGTGTGTGTGTGTGTGTGTGTGTGTGTGTGTGTGTGTGTGTGTCTAAGAAGTTCTCTCTAATGACTAGCAGTTGCTGATACATGGATCATAGCAAAAGAAAACCTGAACAGAGAAGACAATCAAACAAGATAAAAGGACAATATATTAGGAGAAAGACGTACCCAACAAACACATACTTTTTCACCCAACTGAAAGCTCGTGCGTATACGGGATCATATGGAAATATTATGCAATAAAAGAATAGAAGGCTCGTGAAATGTCACATTGAAAAAGTGTGATGCGTCTGTAATGGAAAAATAAGGTCCAGAAAAGGCTATAGAGTATGGTTCAAACTCCTGATATCCGTATGAGTATTGGCCAATGGTTCTTAGTAACAAAATATCCCCAATATCCACAATGCCAATCGTATCAGCAATATCGGCATAGATATTACCCGATCTTATAAGGTTCATATCAATTTGGAAAAGCATTTCAAAAAGTATGCTTATATAAACAATAAGTACCTCAAGATTTAAGGTCTCAGAAAATTTATGAAAATTTAAGAACATGAAAACATAAGGAAACTATCAAAAACACAATGCTTATGGTTCACAAAATTTTAAGAGCTAATAGATACTTTTATAGATAAACAGATATTTTTTCTATAACTCATTAAGATCTGAATATAAACATTAATATCCGAACATAAATTGCACGAGGTAAAGTGCAACTAAAGACTAAAAGTGCACGAGAATAATCACAAGTAAACTGATTATGTCCTAGGTATCAAGTTCCAATGAACAATGATAAGAAGACAATATCATGCTCAGTAGATGATGATCATGGATCAATTTTCTAAGAGCAAGTCATCTACCTGAGTGGGAATCAAGTTAAAGAAACTTCCGACAAATTTGGATGAATAAAAAGAAGATATGCATTCTCAAATATTTAAGAAGGTATGCAGAGGAATATTCCACCAAGTTTGAAGGCACATATAAAGCATGACTATGAATAGCTGATGTCTTGGTATCAAGTTTCAAGCAATTAGTGACAAGCAGGCAAGAATGCCAGTAAGCCTAAAGAGAGAGAGAATAATTTAGACCAATGTCAATGGTGCACATGTACTCGTAACTGAGTAGAAATAATAAAGCACTTGATGTTATGTTGGAATGAGCCTGATACATGGGCCATACACATCGATACGTGTAAAAAGATGTATGTTGTGGCCAAAGTAGTTATATAAAATTATTTTGAAAGCCGACAAGGTTTTCAAAAGTATACAAATGTCAAATTTTGAGGAAACTCTTCAAAAATATTAAGTCGGGAAGTATATATTTGAAAATGCATTTAAAAAAGTGTCCTCAGTTAAAAAAAAAACTACCAGTACTTTAAGATATAAATGTTGAGAAAAAATTTCAGATTTAGTTGTCAGAGAAAATTCTAAAACTGTCAGAACTTTGAAAACAAAAAAACATCAGCTGAAACAAGGCTTTATTTTGCAAAATAGGTCAAAGATATTTGATGATAACTTTTATAAGATTTGCATATGTGACAGTATTATCTCCAAACCTAAAGTGCAGGAGATAATTTTTATACCTAATGAAGATTAAAAAGGGCACGAGGCAAACCGCAAGGGAGTAAGTTAATGATGTCCTTGTACCAACTCCCAATGGGTAATGGTAAGGCATGTTATGGTTGACGCTAGATGATAGTACTGTATCAATTTTCTAAGAACAAATTATGTATCTGAGTGGGGGTAGAGAGATAATGGAACTCCTTACATCAAATTCCCAATGATTCTAAAAGGTATGCATGGCGATACTGCACCAAGAGTGAAAGCACATCAATAGCATGACTACAAATAGACGATGTCGAGGTATCAAGTTTCTAATTGATTAATGAGAAGTAGGAAGTATATGTTATCAGCGAGCCTAAGGGATAGAAGATGATATCGAACCAATGTCTGAGATGCACAAGATGTACATATGATATAGAATTGATGAAGCCCTCACAGTAAAGGTGGGATGACTACCACTATGATGGCCACATACATTGTCATTAAGCCTAAAAAGCAGCACTCGACACCTAAGCAAAATAAATTTGAAAGCTAATAATCTTTCTGCAAGTATGACAAATCAGTTTCTGAAAAACTATTTGAAAACATTAAAAATTAAAATATATATGTATCTGAAAATAATATTTCAAGAAGTATGTTCAGTAAAATATATATATATATATATATATATATATATATATATATATATATATAAGTACATTAAGATTCAATAGTTTGAGAACTTCTAAAAATATTAGAACTTTAGAAATAGAAGAAATTGGGGGAAGCAACACTTATGATTACCAAAAGTTTTAAAAGCTATTCAATTGTTTTACAGATAAACATATATTTTTTTTCAAATACTTCTTTAAACCCCACATATGAGCTTTATTATCACAGAGCCTAAAAAGCACATGAGGTGATTTAGATACCGAATCAAGACGAAAAGTGCACAAGGGTATATCACAAGAGAGAGAGCTAATGATGCCCTCGGTATCAAGTCCCATTGGATAATGATCAGGCAATATCAATGCCAATAGGTGTTAGATGATGGCATTGGATAATTATTTTAAGAATATGCAATTTATCCAAGTGAGAGTTAATAAAACTAATGGACATCATATTTGGGTGAATAACCAGAACGATAAAGGTGTTTCTCTACAATTCTTAAACTTATGGATGGTTATACTAATCAAGATCCAAGGCACATAGAGAAAAACCATAAGCGACAAAACTAATAATGTCTTTGTATCAAGATTCCTATGATTAATGATTAGTAGGTAATCTGCATTATCAGTGAGCCACAAGAGAGAGAGGATGATATCAGATCAAAGTCAAAGGTGCACGCAATGTACTCATGATAAAGTAGAATTGATGAAGACCTTGGTGTTAAGCTAGCCTGAGTACCGCTACGTTGGCCTTATACATTGCCAAGTCTAAACAGATCGATGTTGTCACCTAAACTAAATAAGTGGTAGAGACTATTTTGGCATTTAGATTAAACTATTCAAAAACATTAACTTCTGGTATTATCAATTTGAAAAAACATTTAAAAGAAACTAGCTGAAAACGATGCTTATGATGGAACATAAGAATTTCAAAAAAGGTAACTACAGAGTTTTATAGATAACATATATTTCCCTGTAATGTGTAGAAATCTGCATATGGACATTACTCTCCCGAACCAAAATAAGCAAGAGAAAAATCATAAGAGAATTAGTTGATGAAATAAGTATCGGTGAGTAATGATAATAAGGCAATATCATGGTAGATGACAGATCATTTAATAAGATCAATTTTCTTAGAGCACGTTTTATATCCATGTGCGATCAGAAATATTAGAAGTTAGACAAATTTAGATGAATAAAAGCAAGATATGCATTCTCACCAATAAGTTGAAAAGGTATATATGCAGGGCAATCCACACCCTGTTTGAAGGTACATATATACCATTGTCTACGAATAAATGATTCCCAGTATCAAGTTTCCAACTTAATCACAAGTAGACAATAAGCAATATATGTTATCAGTAACTCCAAAGAGATAGACAATAATATCTAACCAATGTAGCTAAGGTGCACCATGACAAAGTAGAATTGGTGAAGCCCTTGCGGTGAATTGAGTTAGGATAAGTATTAATACATTGGCCACACACATCAAAAAGTCTAAAAAGATGTCCGATGTGAACTAAGTTAATAGAAAACATTTTGAAAGCCAATAAGGTTTCCAAAACTGTAGAAATGTCAAATTTTAGGAAAACTATTTGAAAACAGTAAAGTTAGGAATTATCTATTTGAAAAAGCATTTCAAAAAGTATAATTTTTATAAATATAACATATAATTTTTAATAATTTTCATGCGAGTTGAGCTAGGCATTCGGAAATATCAAGAATGCGAATATTACCACTTTGATAGTGGTGTATCAACAATTTTAAAAGCTATGCCAACTAAAAACTATATGTACTTTTCTAAAGCAATAAGATATTTGAAAAAATAAGGCTTCAGAAAATATACAGATTCCAAAATTTGAGAAAATTATTTGAAACAATTTAAGTAAATAAATATAAATTTGAAAAGAGTATCAAAACTTATTTTTAATAAAACTATCAGAGTTTAGAAATTAAAAATTACTTTTTATAAAAGCAGTAAGTCATTTAAGCTTTAAAATTTATTAAAAATAGTTAGAAACCTAATAAGGTTTTAAGAAGTACAACTTTTCAAATTGAGAAAATTATTAGGAATCATTAAAGTTAAAAAAATATATATCTGAAGAAGAATTTCAAAAGTAAGCCTATTAAAAATTATAAGTACCTCAAAAGTTTAAATTGGAAAATTATTTCACTTATAAAAACTATAAGTAAATATGCAAAAGAATCTAAAAAAAAGTTGCATAATAAAAACTAGGTGTACTTCATTTCTACAGCAATTAAATTTTCAAAAAGTGTAAAAAAGTTTCATATTTAGAAAAGACTATTTGAGAACATTAAAGATATGTATAAATTTGAAAAAAAAAAATAAAAAAATCATGCCTAATAAATAAAAGCAAGAAGGTTGGGACGCAAAGTGGTTGTCGCTCAAGCAACTGTGGAAGCAGACTCCGTGAAAAAGTCATGTGCAGCAAAGAAAGTCAAAAGATTGAAATCAGTGCTTCCAAAGAAGACTCAATAGTATTAAAATTTGAGAACTTCTCCAATAATGAAACATAAAAGCAAATTCAAAAAAGAATGTCAGAAAAGTATGCTTAAAATACTATCTTTATAAGTACCATAAAATTTAAATAAGTTTGTATACAGGACAATAAATAAGTCTTACAATATATTTATAGTTGTCACCGAGAGTACCTCAAAAGTTGAAGACTATAAAGTACCTCAAAAGTTTAAAATTTTGGAAAATTATTTCACTTCTAAAAACTATAAGTAAACATGCAAAACAATATTAAAAAAGCTGGATAATAAAAACTACGTGTACTTCACTTCTACATAAAATAAGGTTTCAAAAAGTATAAAAGTTTCATAATTAGAAAAGACTTTGAAAACATGAAGTATATTCATAATATGCTTAAAAAATATATAAATATTTGAGTTTTAAAATCTGAAAAAGTATGTTCCTAATAAAACACTAAAAGTATATTTGAAAAAGAATTTCAAAAAGAATACATAATAAAGACTATAAAAGTTCTTAATAAGGTTTTTGTACGTAAAAAATATCAAATTCTAATAAACTATTAGAAACATTAAACTTGAGAAATATAAATTTACAAAGAAGTTCAAAAAGTATGCTTAATAAATTTCAAAAACTAATTGAAAACATAATAAATACAACCCAAAAAAAGTAATCTCTAAAAGTAGAAGTGTATACAAATTTTAGAAGTAATTTGTATATATATGTGAGCATATAAATAGGTCATCTACAGTAATAATTTTAGAAGTATATACAAATAGTCATCTACAATAATAATTAATAGAAAACATTGGGCTAGGTAATAAGGTTCCGAGAAGTAAAAAGCTTTTGACAATGAGAAAACTATTCAAGAACCTTAAAGTTAAATAAACGTAAAAAAGAGTTTCGAATAACATGCTTAATAAAAATAATTAGTACTTTGAACAGCAAAGAACATTTTCGAAAGAAAACAAAAGTCAAATTTTGAGAAAACTACTAGAAATATCAAAGCTCAAAAATCTAAACCTGAAACAAAAGAATTTAAAAATGTAAATTTTATAAGCAACTACAAGAACTTTAAGATTTAATGGCCAGTTGATAAGTCTAAGAAAATGTATGTTGTCATATAAAAAATATTTTGACAGCAAATAAGGTTTTCAAAATTATAAAAATTATCAATGTTGAGAAAATTATTCGAAATCAACAAAGTTTGAAAGTGAAATTTGATAAAAACTAAAGTTCTTTTTATAACTAATAAGCTGTTCAAAAGTATAATAAAATGTCAAAATTCAAGAAAACTATTCAAAATTAAAAACATTTGCTAATAAAAAGCATAAGCACTTTAAATTTAAAATTTTTAGATGAGTCTAAAAAAGGTATTGATAAGTCTTAAAATATGTATTGTTGTCATCTACACTAATAGATAATAGAAAATACTATGATAGCTATAAAGTTCAAAAAGAAAAAAATTCAAAAGCATGATTAATAAAACTAAAGTACATTTGAAAGCATTAATGTTAAGAAATATAAATTTGAAGTATATTTTTAAAAGTATACTTAATAACATCTATGAATATTTTGGAAGTATAAAAATCTGAAAAAGTTCTATACTAACTTAATTTTGAAAAGAATTTCAAAAGCTTGATTAATAAAACTAGAGTACATTTAAAAATAATAAGATTTTTGAAAGTACTTTAAGCTTTAACGGCTGGTCGATAAATCTAAAAGAATGTATGTCGCCATTTAAAGTAATATTTGATAGGAAATATTTTGAAAGCCAATAAGGTTCCAAAATTATAGAACACGTTGAGAAAAATATTCGAAAAAAGTTAAATAGAAAGTAATAATCAATAACGTTGACAAAAGGATATCAAGAAGTACGCTAAACAAAAAACAAAAGCACTTCAAGATTTAAGAGTTCATGGATGAGCCTAAAAAGATATTAATAGGTCTAAAAATAAATAATGTTGTCATCTACATTAATAAATAAAAGAAAATTCTATGATAGCTAATAGAGTTCAAGAAAGTATAAAATTTTCAATTTTTTAGAAAACTATTTGCAAACATTAATGTTAATAATATAAATCTCAAAAAAGAATTTCAAAAAATATGCTTAATAAAATTGAAGTATTTTGAAAGTATAAAAACCTGAAGAAGTATTTTAGTACTGTTACAACTGAATTGAAAACGAATTTCAAAAAGTAAGATCGATAAGGAGTAAAGTACTTTTTAAAGCTAAAAAGATTTTGTAGAGTATAAAAATGTCAAAATTTGAGAAAACTATTAAAAAGTATTAAGGTTGAGAAATATAAGTTGAGACAATTTCAAAAAGTTCACATAATAGGCTATAAAAATTTTAAGATTTATAGTTTGTCAATAAGTCTAAACTCTAAAGGTTTTCAAAAGTCCAAAAACACGTAGATTGTCATCAAAAGAAATAATTGACAGAAAATATTTTGAAAGAAAATAAAGTTTTCAGAATATTAAAATGTAATATTTTACGAAAAATAATCAAAAACATAACTTTAAGAAACATAAATTAGAAAAAAATCAAAAAACATACTTAATAAAATTGAAGTGCTTTGAAAGTACGAAGAATTTTAAAACATATGCATTATAAAAAATATATAGAATATTTGAAAGTATGAAAAACTGAAAAGGTATTTAATTATTAAAAATTATAAATGAATTTGGAAACAAATTTCAAAAAGTACGATCGATAAAAACTAAAGTACTTTTTAAAGCTAAAAATATTTTGAAACTATAAAAATGCCAACATTTGAGAAAACTATGCCAAAAGATTAAAGTTGAGAAATATAAGTTGTAAACAAATTTTGAAAAGTTCCCTTAATAAAATAAAAACTATTACTATTTAAAGAAATATAGTTTTTCGACAAGTCTAAAGGTTTTAAAAGTCTAAAAACACGTATATGTCATCTAAAGTAACAAGTTATACAAAATATTTTGAATGATAACAAGGTTTCCAGAATATGAAAATGAGAAAATTTGGACAACTAATCAAAAGCGTTAATGTTAAGAAATATAGATCTGAAAAAAAATTTCAAAAAATATGCTAATAAAACTAAAGTACTTTGAAAGCAAAAAAAGTTCAAAAGTAGTTTACAAATTAAAATTTATAAGTAAATTACATACGGAAATTCAAGAACCATGCTTAATAAAAATTATATATATCAATTAAGGTTTTCGAAAATTAGTCTCTAGATAGCATAAAAATTTCATATCTAAAGATAAATGTATAAAAACACTCAAGATAAAAAAATATAAATTTGAAAAAGAATTTTAAAACTTTTGCCTAATAAAAACTGAAATACTTCAAAACTATAAAATTTTGAAAATTTTCTTTACCAATAAAAATTATAGGGTAAATTATGGAAAACACCTTTGTACTATTGGAGGTGTTGCACCAAACACTCCTATACTACAAAAAACTCACACTTTGCACCCCTGAGGTCTGACGCCATGGACTTTTCGGTCAAAGGGGGTCACGTGCAGTGCATGTGACCCCCTTTGACCCCTCTAACCAAAATAATTTGAATTTATAATCAAATTAATCTCCATTATTAAGCCAATTAATGGAGGAGATTAATTAAGAAACTTAATCATCTCTCCTCTCTCCCTGCATATCTCTCTCCCCTCATACTTCACTCCTCCATGCCCCCTTTCTGCCTCTATCTCAACCTCGGCCTCACTCTCAACACAAACACCTGAGAAAGACTTCCCCTCGTCGTATTCAATCCAAGGTTGAGTCCGTCGTCCAGGGCTCCATCTTCTACTCCGGCGAAGCCAGCTTTCCTGTCAAGAAGGCCTCCCTTTTTCATCGCTGGCATTTGCTCGACTGACGAGATTGGAGGCCACTTCAGCCGCGGAGGCATCATCGTATTAACGAAGAAGAGAGAGGGGTAGGGAAGCATAAGGGAGCTCCCCTGACGTCGGAGGCCACACCCCTAGCTCCCTCCTTTTCCTTGCAGCTTTCCTCCTCACTGCCCTCCCTCGGCGAGGAGGGAGAAGGGAAGGCCCTCCCCCTGCTCCCTCCTCGCCGGGGAGGACGACGAGGAAGGACGAGGAGGGAGCGGGGGAGGGAGGGCCGGGCGAAGGCGACAAGGAGGAGGGAAAGGGAGGGCGGCCTCTCCCCTCCCTCCCCCTGCTCCCTCCTCGCCGTCAAGGAGGATGGCGGTGAGGAAGCAAGGAAGCCAGGGAGGGCGTTACCACCCTTCGTCGGTGTTGTCGGTGACTTCTTTGCCAAATAGAGGAGGGAGGAGGGGGCGAAAGTGAGTAATGTGCAGGGGAGAGAGAAATTTGAGGGATTTTTTTAAAAAAAATAAAGTTTAATCAAAGCACGTGTATAATTTAACAAAAATGTCTGACGACATCAGACCTCAAGGGTGCAAAGTGTGAGTTTTAGTAGTATATGAGTGTTTGGTGCAACATCCCCAATAGTACAAGGGTGTTTTCCATAATATACCCAATTTAAGTAAACTTGAAAAAAAAACTATAAATATTATAGCCAAATAAGGTATCCAAAGTATAAAATAATCAAATTTTGATAAAACTAGTTGAAAACATTAAATTTGAGAATTATAAATCTAAAAAAAGAATTTTCAAAGAGTACACTTAATAACAGCTAAGAAAATTAAGATTTACACTTTGTCAATGAGTCTAAATTTATTTTTGATAAGTCTAAAAATATGCATTGTTGTCATTTAGAGTAATAGTTAATCAAAAATATAAATTTGAACAAAGGATCTTGAAAACTAAACTTAGCAAAAATAATATGTATTTTGAAAGTGAAAATTTGAAAACATAATTTACTAATAAAAACTATATATAGATTTGTAAAACAATTTAAAATGTATGAATGATAAGAACTAAAGTACTTTTTAAAGTTAATAAAGATTTTCAAAAGTATTAAAAGCCAAATACTATTAAAAACCATTGAAGTCAATTAATTTGAAAAGAAATTGTAACAAATGTGCCTAATGAAAACAAGAAGTACTTTAAGATTTAATTTGTCAATGGATTGAAAATAGGTGTACAAAAAGTCAAATCACATGGTATTTGTCAAGTAAAGAAATTTAATTGAAAAATATGTTGGTAGCTAATAAGGTTTTCAAAAATATAGAAATGTGAAATTTTGTGAAAACTATTCAAAAACATTAATGTAAAAAATAAAAAAAATCTGAGAGACAAGTTCAAAAAGTATGCCTAGTAAATACTGTAAGTACCTTAAAGTAGTTTATTAATAAAAACTATAAATACATTTGAAAACCAATCTAAAAAAAATATTCTTCAACAAAACTATATGACTTTTCAAAGCAAATATGGTTTTCAAAAATAAGGTTAAAACCTATAATTTAAATTTTGAGAAAATTATTTTTAAAATAGTAAACTTATATAAATTTCAGAAAAGATTCTACTAATAAAAACATAAAAAATCCAACTGTAAAAAAAGAAAATTATACTAAAAATATAATTAAATTTGAAGAAAAATCTTTAAAATGTTAATAAAAACTATATGTACTTTTCAAACCAAATATAATTTTAAAAAGTCACTGAACAATAAATATAAATTTGAAAAATGATTTCTAAAAGTAAACTTAACAAAATAAAAAGTACTATTAAGTATGAAAATTTGAAACAATTTCACAAAGTATGCTAAATAAAACTATAAGTAACTTATAAAAGAAGAAAAGGTCCAAAAAATGTTTTCTAATAAAAAGATATAAGTAATTTGGAAAAACAATTTTAAAAAATATGCTTAAATAAGACTATATGAATTTCAAAGCAAATGTTGTTTCCAAAAATAAGGTTTTACAAAGGATTTAAAAAAATATATTTTGAGATAAATATTTGAAAATATTGAAGTTAAGAAATATAAATTCAAAACAAATTTTAGTAATAAAAGTCTTAGGTAAATTTGAAGTTAATTTTTAAAATTATGCTATATAAAAACTTTATGTACTTTTCAAATCAAATACAATTTTAAAAATAATTTTTAAAAAGAAAATATAAATTTGAAAAAAGATTTCCAAAAGTAACTCAACAAAAATAATTAGCAGTTTGAATGAATGAAAGTTTGAAGGTGTACTTTATTACAAAAAACTATAATTGAATTTGTCAAGGAATTTAAAAATGTATGATTGATAAAAACTAAAGTACTTTTAAAAGTTAATCAGGTTTTTTAAAGTATTAAAAAGTCAGTACCATTCAAAAACATTAAAGTCAATAAATTTGAACAGGAATTGTAAAAAGTATGCCTTAATGAAACAATAAGTATTTTAAGATTTAATAATTTGTCAATGTGTTAAAAATAGGTTTTCAAAAAGTCAAAACACGGTATTAGTCATCTAAAGTAAAAGTTGCCAGAAAATATTTTGGTAGCTAATACGGCACTGAAATTACACATGTGAAATTTTAAGAAAACTATTTGAAAACATAACAGTCAAAAAGTATAAATCCAGGAAACAATTTCACAAAGTATGCTTCATAAAAGCTATAAGAACTTTAAAAGAAAAAATATAAAAACTATTTTACAAATAAAACTATAAATAAATTTGAAAAACAATTTCCAAAAAACATGCTTAAACAAAACAAAATGACTACTCAAATTAAATATGAGTACAAAATAAGGTTTTTTAAACTATATTATATTCAAAAACATTAATGTAAAAAAATAAAAAAAATCTGAGAGACAAGTTCAAAAAGTATGCCTAGTAAATACTGTAAGTACCTTAAAGTAGTTTATTAATAAAAACTATAAATACATTTGAAAACCAATCTAAAAAAATATTCTTCAACAAAACTATATGACTTTTCAAAGCAAATATGGTTTTCAAAAATAAGGTTAAAACCTATAATTTAAATTTTGAGAAAATTATTTTTAAAATATTAAACTTATATAAATTTCAGAAAAGATTCTACTAATAAAAACATAAAAAATCCAAATGTAAAAAAAGAAAATTCTACTAAAAATATAATTAAATTTGAAGAAAAATCTTTAAAATGTTAATAAAAACTATATGTACTTTTCAAACCAAATATAATTTTAAAAAGTCACTGAAAAATAAATATAAATTTGAAAATGATTTCTAAAAGTAAACTTAACAAAATAAAAAGTACTATTAAGTATGAAAATTTGAAACAATTTCACAAAGTATGCTAAATAAAACTATAAGTAACTTATAAAAGAAGAAAAGGTCCAAAAAATGTTTTCTAATAAAAAGATATAAGTAATTTGGAAAAACAATTTTAAAAAATATGCTTAAATAAGACTATATGAATTTCAAAGCAAATGTTGTTTCCAAAAATAAGGTTTTACAAAGGATTTAAAAAAATATATTTTGAGATAAATATTTGAAAATATTGAAGTTAAGAAATATAAATTCAAAACAAATTTTAGTAATAAAAGTCTTAGGTAAATTTGAAGTTAATTTTTAAAATTATGCTATATAAAAACTTTATGTACTTTTCAAATCAAATACAATTTTTAAAAATAATTTTTAAAAAGAAAATATAAATTTGAAAAAAGATTTCCAAAAGTAACTCAACAAAAATAATTAGCAGTTTGAATGAATGAAAGTTTGAAGGTGTACTTTATTACAAAAAACTATAATTGAATTTGTCAAGGAATTTAAAAATGTATGATTGATAAAAACTAAAGTACTTTTAAAAGTTAATCAGGTTTTTTAAAGTATTAAAAAGTCAGTACTATTCAAAAACATTAAAGTCAATAAATTTGAACAGGAATTGTAAAAAGTATGCCTTAATGAAAACAATAAGTATTTTAAGATTTAATAATTTGTCAATGTGTTAAAAATAGGTTTTCAAAAAGTCAAAACACGGTATTAGTCATCTAAAGTAAAAGTTGCCAGAAAATATTTTGGTAGCTAATATGGCACTGAAATTACACATGTGAAATTTTAAGAAAACTATTTGAAAACATAACAGTCAAAAAGTATAAATCCAGGAAACAATTTCACAAAGTATGCTTCATAAAAGCTATAAGAACTTTAAAAGAAAAAATATAAAAACTATTTTACAAATAAAAACTATAAATAAATTTGAAAAACAATTTCCAAAAAACATGCTTAAACAAAACAAAATGACTGCTCAAATTAAATATGAGTACAAAATAAGGTTTTTTAAACTATATTATATAAAATTATAAATTTTGAGAAAAGTATTTTGAAAATATTAAAGTTAAGAAATATAAAATTCAAAACGGATACAACTAATAAAAACAAGAAGTAAATATTAAGAATCAATTCAAAAATATACTTAATAAAAACTATATGTACTTTACAAATCAAATATAATTTTCAAAACTAATGTTTTTAAGGTTTTCAAATTTTGAAAAAGAAATGTAATATTGACAAGAACTAAAGTACCTTTTAAAGCTAATATGGCTTTCAAATGTATTAAAAAAATCAATTTTTAGAAAACTATTCAAATTCTTAAAAGTATAAACAATAAATTTGGAAAAGAATTATAAAAAGTATGGTTCCTCAAAACATTAAGTACTTTAAGATTTAATAATTTGTTAATGTGTTGAAAAAAAGTTTCCAAATGTCTAAAAACATGTATTTGTAATCTAAAGTAATAGTTGATAAAAAATATTTTGGTAGCTATTAAGGTTTTCAAAAGTATAAAAAATGTGAAATTTTGAGAAAACTTTTCGAAAACATTACAGTTGAACAATATAAATTTGAAAAAAAATCAAAAAACGTATGAACTATATGTACTTTAAGATTCAAATGTTTGTCGATATATCAAAAAGATGTATGTTTTTATCTAAAGTAAAAGAGTTGACAGAAAATTATCTTGAAAACTAATAAGATTTTAGAAAGTATAAAAATGTCAAATTTTGATAAAATTATTAAAAAAATGTCCATGTTGAGAAATATAAATCTGAAAAAGAATTTCAAAAAAATGTGATTAATAAAAACAATAATACTTTAAGATTTAATGTTTTGTCAACAAGTCTAAAAAGATGTGTGTTATATTTTAAAGTAATAGTTGATAGAAATTTTTTTGTAAGCTAATAAGGTTTTCAAAATTATAAAAATATCAATTTTTGAGAAAACTATTAGAAAACATCCATGTTTAGAAATATAGAGATAAAAAGTGAAATTTTTCAAATTTTAAATAATATATTGTTAGTTAGGTTATTTCATAAATTTAAATAATATATTGTTAGTTAAGGTTGAACTTTTAACTTTAGAAATGTAAGTAATGGCCGAGATTTCTAGTTACTATAAAAGAAAAGGCAGTAATCCCTAATATTATTCTCAAACAGAAATTTACTTCCTTTTGCTTAACTATTTGATAAACTAGACTTTTCTCTATATTATGCAAATTGACAAAAAGTATGCGTCTGAAATAATCTAATGACTCAAATTTACTCATGGTGGAAACATTATTTGGTGCTTTATAATTGTGTGCATGCCTACGTAATGGTTTTGCCAAAAGCAAATACACAAGGCATATGCCTTGCCTTACTAGGGCATTAGAGTCTTTGAGTTAGTTACTCTTTTTTCCATCTAAAGATTGCTACACATAAGTATACTGCATAACAACACTATAATCAGAACCACATTTTTCTTTACAACAGAACACATCTCATGATTGTTCCACAATACATTCTACTCATTTGCTAACAAAATCAAGAATATTTCTTAATAAGCCGAAAAGGAAACAGCATCCAAAACATAAAGATCAGAAAGTAAATTCGAACTATACAATTTGACATGATCCACATCTAAAGATTTTTGAAAGGAATTGGTGTTTAGTTTTGATACCATGAACTCAACAACATTGTGTGGTTGTTCTCTGAATTTGAGGGTGATAACACAGTCTGAGGCAGTGCACAGAAAGCTTTAAATGAAGCTGACACCCAGGTAGCAGCATCAGGGAATGTTGCCTGCTCGACTAAAAAAGTAAGAGACAAGAATATAATCACAAAATGGAACTAGAAGTGTGGATCAAAATTGAAGATGCACAAACTACAAGCTTACTCTTAAATCTTTGCTACCATGTTACCTCGAATGAACTCGAGTGAGAGATACTCTACACAGGAAAGATAAAAAAAAAGCGCCTCAAAGTTGATAGAAGAAATACTATCAAATATGGACATGCCTCAAAGTTGATACAAATACAATACAAAAATGGACATGTAACAACCTACCTTGATAGAAACGAAAAAGTGAAGAGCAGGGAATAAATACATCATGTATATATCTCTGAAACAAACAAAAAAAGTGAAACAATTTTCCCTAAGAATAACCAGCATAAATCTTTGCACATTAAATATTTCAAGAAATTTTATCCAGACTTGCTAGAAATAGAATATGTATAAAAATATAATGAGATAAACCAGATGTCCAAACGTCTTATTAGGAAAGTCAAAAATTTATACATGCACAGATCACAATCTTTTTGAACAGACAAGTCTTGAGTCAATTGTGCCAATGAAGAATACAAAGACAACAATTCTTTATGATCAAATAATTAAAGCCTGAACATTTGATAATCGCTCTCAATTGGTGGTGTTCTTGCTTTTGTCCCATCGAGGTTATAAAATGGAAGTGAGAATAGGGAACAAAATTGAGGCCACACAACAAAGTTGCTGGTGCTACTTCTTTTGGTTAAATATATATCCATAATTGTGCTCCAACTTGCGTTCATTTCTAAATCCCAGGCACTAGTTGGGATGTAACAGTTGCTTTCCAGAATGGCTAAATTGAAACACTCTGCTCTGGTCTGCTTCTGACTACAGAAACTATGACTACACTAGATGGCATTTCTAAATGCCAGTCACTAATTTCTTTTAAAATCTATCATGGACTAGATTTTAGTCATGAACACAGAAGCTTTGTCCTCGGCCCTTTATGGAACACCACAGGCTAGTCCTCACCACAGTATACATTTTTTTTAATAAGAAACTCTAAATCCTCCAAATACGTAACTCCTACAAATTTTATCTTGGCCCAAAGCAAAATCCCCATTCTTTGTCCATTTCACCATTCACCTAAACAATAATAGCAATTGGGGGTAAAGGATTTGGTAGAAGCAGTAAACAAAAAGATCCCAGGGAATTCAACAACAACAAAAAAAAAAAACCTATGCTAGTCGCTTGCTAATATTCCTAATCCACTGAATGTTTATATAGCTGGTGGCTCTAATCTATCATAAGTAAGAAGAAACATTTTTTGGAAAGTTTCTCAGAACAAATGCCACGTCAATGTATAATAAGTAAAGAAAATAGCTTGCTACCTTTAAGCACATGTAGCCTCGATGGGGTTCCTAGTGCATGTTACGTGCAATAGTGGTGTTTCCCTACAAAATCAAATGAAACAAAATAAGATCCTGAAAATTTTGGTCGAAGTACCTAATACCATCTTTGGGTAAAAAAGAAACTGGAAAGAAGACCTCGCTAGTGTTTTCCCCAAGTATAACAAGCATGGAGCTTTGAACGTTTAATATTTCAAGACATTTATAAAAACTTGATAGGAATAGGATACATATAGTTATATAATATATACAAATACAAAAGGATAAACCAAGTGTCTAAATGTCACACTCCAAGAGCCAAATAACAACACATGCATATATCACAATCATCTTGTATAGGAAAGTAGTATTTCAACCGTATCAATGAAAAGACTAAACTCAGATCAAAAGGTAACAGGAATTATAACCCTAAGCTCAACCAACTTACTCTAAGCATAACTATTTTCCCTAAAGCCGGCAAGAGACACAAAATTCAGCATCAAACAATGATACCGCCATGTCAAAAATTAAGAGAAAGAAGTACTCAAAATGTAAAGACCAGAAAGCAATTGGACCATAACTCTTTGATGTGAACCATTATGTAAAAGGTTAAAAGAAAGGGATTGGGTTTAATTCGATATCACGAGCTCGACAACAATGAGTGGCTATTTTCCGCATTTGAGATAATATAATGCTCTTGTTGTGCCAGAATTTAGCATGCTTGAAACTAATTACTTTAAGAAATTTTCATTCGCAACTCGTAAGACTTGCCTGCCCGTGTGAAAGCCTGCCATATACCACACATTCAGAACTGCAGTGAGATCCGTATCTGAACTGGTGCATTGTGACTCGCTGCCTTCTAATAAACTTGCATTGATAACCTTTTCCTTTTTTTTTCTATATTTATGAAACAAAGGACAAGTTCTTAAATCAGTCATAAATCTATGTGATAATCTTCAGATGAAGCATGCAATAACAAGAACAACATATACCACCACCAGTCTAGAGAAGCATATTATAATAAGCTGAAGCAATGCATGCACCATATATTGAGAAAAAACTTGATGAATGCTTCCTAGAAGAACATATGACGCTACTAAGACTTCTTACAACAGCATATTTGTTAACGTTTGGTAATGTATCTTACCCCCGGGAGTTTTCAGAAACATAAAGCTTTATAGTCACAATTCACGAGTACAAACTGAATAAGGCGATTGTTAAGCAAAAGAGGTTTCAGAACTATCAATCTTAAACATTGTACAACATTTACCACTTACCACTAGTGCCCATCAGATCTAGATGAAGGCCTATCCTCTGGAATAGTGCATACTGCAAATTTCTTCCATGTAACCAACATGTCATCACCAGCTATATTTACGCGTTACTAATCTATCATCATAAAGTGAAGCGGAAAACTATCAAGAAATTTCTCAGAACAATGCATTCAAAGCATAAACAAAAAGGGCATAGCTAGCCATGCATGTCTGATAAATAAGCAGAGTGTTTGCTTTAGATTCAAAAAAAGAAAATTAAGACCTTAAAAACATTTTAGAATCTACAATGTTGGCATTCCAGGTGAAAAAGAGAAAAGGAAGGCACAATTTCCCTGTGAATAACAAGCAACAAGCAACAGAGCTTTGGACATGCAATAAATATTTTAAAATGTCCATAAAACTAGTAATTAGGATTCCTAGCCTAGGAACAGAACGGTTAGAAGTCCCAAAATATCAAAAATAATCAATTTCAAACAAGAGAGATATAATAAGTTAAAATATTCTTACAAAACCCTAATTCAAGTGCATCATCAGTACGTTAGAAAATCCCTAAATCTTAAAGCCCAAAATCGAAAGGGAAAGGAGAAGCAAAAAAGATTTTGATACGAACCTTGATTTTGAAGCGTAGGCCCATCGATCCGTCGTTGTCGTCGTCTTCATCGTCGTCGCTTCTTGCGGCATCCAGATCAAGAAAGGAGGAACGACGGAGAAAAGGGAGAAGCGCCATTGATCGTCGCCAAAATGAGTTAGGGAAAGGAATTAGGTCGACAATCCCTTTCCTTTTCTTGATTTAGGTTGACAATTCTCAGGAAGAGAGAGGAGAAGAAGCTTAGTATTTCGAGATTCGCAGAGAGCGAGAGAGGGAGGGAGAGGGGAGGGAAATTAGGGTTTTGTTGAAGAGAGGAGGGAAGCTACGGATTTTTGTGGACGAGCTCTCCTCGAGTTCTTGTGGGGAAATTTGGGAGAAGTTTGAGGGGACGGAGGGTATTTATTACAGGATCTCTCTTTATTACCGTTACGAAAGGAGTCCAAATTAGGCAACTATTAATCGCTCTCTAGCGTCAAGACTAAGCAACTAATCATTGACCGTTGTCTGCCAGACTGGGCTGGGCTGTGACTCAAATATCGGGTTGTACAAATGGTGCGAAAATTAGTAACGCGGGTTTAGAACCCGCCCACACATTGTGGGCTTAGAAGTTTGGGCCAACTTATCCATCTATTAAACCATCAGAATATTTTTCTTCTTTATGAGCAAATAGAAGTAACAATCATATCCAATCTAATTTTTTTTTTTTTTTAACTATGGGAGAAAAAACACCAACTCCCCTCACCCCCCAATCCACGTACTGATGCGTGCACTTGTCTAAGCAGCGAGATTAAGAGAATCCTCTCATGTTTCAATTTGAGTACTTTCTTTATTTCCATCATTACATAACTAACTTCTTTTAAAATTTAATTATTATAATGAGGGGAGAAGTTAGACTTGTCCTCTCGGCTCTTGCTCATCAAAACTCATGTCGCCCTTCTATTCATAGTTGAAGTCTAAGGGCCTATTTGTTTCCCCGCAAAATGCCGCAAGTTGTAAGTCGTAAAACTTCTTTTCCATTTTTCGTTGTTTGTTTCGCTGAAAAACAACTTGCAAAATACAACTCTCTTTTTCCCATTTACAATTGCTACAGTTAATTTTGTGGTGATGTAAATCTCACTTTTACACCCACATTTTCTCACTTACAGTTGCTACAGTTAATTTTGTGGTTATGTAAATCTCACTTGTAGTACAATTGCAGTTCAAAGCAGTTACTTGATAATCAATATATAATTTAATATTGTTAAATATTTAAATTTTTTTAATAGTGTTCAATTTTTTATTTAATTATTTAATTATTTTATATTTTTAATCTTTAGTTTTTATTATTTTTATTATTGTTTTAATAATTAATATTTTACTATTTTAATTTAATTATTTAATATTGTTATTTAGAGTTAATATTTTAATATAACAATATTATTCTTTAATATAAAATTACTAAATATTTAATTATTTATTTTTTAATATAAATAATTACTTTATTAATATTATAATATACTGTATTATTATATTAATATTTTATTATGTTAATATTGCAATAATAATTCATTATAATAATATTATAATAATATTTTATTATTAAAATTATAATTATATTTTACTTTGTTAATTTTATATTTTTATAACATTACAATAATATTATCATAAAATGTAATATTATAATAATTTTTAAGTATTTTATAATATTATAATATTATAACTATATTTTATTATTTTTCTTAATATTTTTTAATATTTATATTTTATTAGTATTCTTAAAATTTTATTAATTCTCTTTAGATTTTCTTAAAATTTTATATTATTTATTTAGTTAATATTTAAGTAATATTTACTAATTATACTAATATTTTATTAATATTATTGTTATAAATAAAAAATTAAGATTATTAATATTTTATCTCAAAATTTTTTAATACAATTTAATTTACAATAGTAGATTTAATTTAGTAGTATTTGTAATATTTAAATCACTGCTACAGTTAATTTTGTGGTGAATTTTTCCACTTACACTTTTACATTACCAACCAAACACCGTAAAACACAATATACTTTCCCATTTACACTTTCACTTTACCAACCAAACACTATAAAATACAATATACTTTCCCATTTATACTTTCACTTTATCAACCAAACACCATAAAACACAATATATTTTCTCTGCTACAGTTCACTTTTCCCATTCTCATTTTATGACTTACGACTTGCGACGTTTTGCGATGAAACAAACAGACCCTAAACCCCCCTCTCCTCCCTCCATCTATCCGGAAATCTCACCAAAAAATTCTTTATTTACCTTACTTGAGACTCACTCTTTTTTCTTTTTCTGTATTTTTCTCTCATATTAGCACGTTCATTTTTCCTACAATTCTGAAAAGAAGAAGGATCCTTGGATTCATTCAATTATTATTTGATTTATTCAAAATTAGCTATCTATCTCGAAGGAAATGATATGTAAAGTGAAGGGAAAAAACTTGTCGGAGAAATTGCTTGGAGAACTTTTTTTAACATTTATTGAAATTAGATAGGGGGTCTGTTTAGTTATCGTAAGTCGCCAGTCATAAATTCTTTTAAAGTTGTAAATGAGCTACATAAGTTTTACGGTGTTTGGTTGGTAATATAAAATTATAGGTGAAAAAATATATTGTATTTTATGGTGTTTGGTTGTCGTAATGTGTAAGTCGTAAGTGAAAAAATTGACCACAAAATTAACTGTTTTATGATTAAAAATATTAAAATGCCAATAAATACAAAAAGTAGTAAATATTTAAAATATTAAAATATTAAATAAATAAATATATTATATTTATTAATTAATACAACAACAACTAAGCCATTTGTGCCAAGTATTTAGGGTAGGCTACATGAACCAAAAGAGAATTACGTTGGATCGGGCACATGGACATGCTTTCTCCACTCATTCCTATCAAGCAATATGCCTTCATTAAGACCTCTAGCCTCTATATTTTGGCGTATCACCTCCGTCCATGCTTTCTTCGGTCTCCTTGCGCTCTTTTAACTTGCCTGATTTGATACGCTCTGCTCGTCGAACTGGCGCAACTGTAGGTGTACGTCGCACATGACCAAACTATCGTAAGCGATTTTCTCTCATCTTCTCTTTTATAAGGGCTACACCTATCTTAGTACGAATATCCTCATTTCTCACCTTATATCTCCTCGTATTACCACATATCCAACGAAATATGCGCATCTCTACTACACTCATCTTCTAGGCATGATATCTCTTTATAACCCAACATTCTGTGCCATATAAAAAAGCTGGCCTGATAGCAGTCCGATAAAACTTTCCCTTCAGCCATAACGGAATGTTACGGTCACATAAAGCTCCTGTTGTGCTCCTCCATTTCAACCAACCAGTTTGGATCCTATGGTTGACATCACTATTGATCTCTACATCCTTTTGGAGAACAGAACTCAAGTACTTAAAATGACTGCTCATTGGTATTCCTTATCTGTCTAGTGTCACAATACTATAATTTCGGGGTGCCTGTTTACTGAATTTGCACTCCATGTACTCTGTTTTGGCCCTACTTAATCTAAAACCTCGAGATTCTAGAGTTTGCCTCCATAGCTCTAACTTGACATTTACTCCAACTTTCGTCTCATCGACTAAGACAATATCATCAGCAAATAGCATATACCATGGTATCTCATCTTGAACAGCTCTAGTAAGCTCATCCATCACTATAACAAATAAGAATAGATTCAATGCAGATTCTTAATGCAATTCAATTGTGATAGAAAAATCGCTTGTTATGCCTCCACAAGTTCTAACATTTGTCACTGCTCTATCGTACATGTCCTCGATTATATCAATATATTTGATGGAAACTCTTTTTTTCATCAATGTCCACCATAATACCTCTCATGTACCTTATCATAAGTTTTTTCTAAATCAATGATGACCATATGTAAGTTTCTTCTCCTCTCTCAAAATCGCTCTATAAGTTGACAAAGTAAATGAACAGCCTTTGTCGTCGATCGCCCCGGTATGAACCCAAACTGATTCTCTGATATTTTAACATTTCTGCCTTAACCTGTATTCAATTACCCTTTCTCAAAACTTGATGGTCTGACACATGAGTTTTTTTCACGGTAGTTTGAACAACTCTGGGTATCACACTTGTTCTTATAGAGAGGTACTAGAGTACTCTTCCTCTACTCATTTGACATCTTTTTAGTTAGCCAGATCTTATTAAAGAGGTTTGTCAGCTATCTCACGCCCATCTCTCCTAAGCATCTCCATACCTCGATAGGAATTCCATCTGGACCAACAACTTTCCTTGACTTCATCCTCTTAAAGGCCTCTTTAATTTCAGATTCACTAATTCTGCGCATATATTTACGGTTCATATCCTAAAAATCACTGACAACCGGTTGTCATTGGCTTTAATCCCGTATTTGAATCTTCTTGAGTCTTCAACACCTCCTTTAAAGAAAAACTCCTTGAATCCTTAGAACCCTGAAATATACTAAACACTTGAACTTGATTAGTGCTAAATAATTACATATATTTTGTTATCATCAAAACCATAAAATTGGTTGATTGTAACCTTGGGTCAACAATCTCCCCCCTTTTGATAATAACAAAACATATGAGTTATTTAAGATAAAAGATAGGAAAGAGCTTGGAAAAGCTCCCCCTCAAATTATGCAATCTATTAAGTATAAGAAAACATTATGACTTTGAATGGATTTGACAATATAAGCAAATCACACATATATGCCTATATAAAGTTGATACCAATTTAGAATAATATGCATATATAGCATACCATCCTTCCAATCCTCCTGCCTCCAAAACAATATGCAATGAATAAAAACAATAAATCATGGCATTGCATATAAGTATGAAAATAGACATACATGAAGTTTATAAAATATCAAAACAAGAAACTTAATAACTCAAGTATCTCTCCCCCTTTTTGTTATGCATCAAAAAGGGAAAAGATATCAACATAAAAGAGATATATCAACATAAAAGAGATAATAAGTTGAAAAAAATGCATATATAAAAGATTTAAAAATACATGAAACAATTTCAAAACTTATGAATCCATAATACAAACATTTAACTCACCACAAATGAATAAAAATCTATTATAATCTAGTGATTTAGTAAAAATGTCCGCAAATTGAAAATCAGTAAAAACATAATCAATTTCAATATCGCCTTTCTCATAGTGATCACATAAAAGAGATAATAAGTTGAAAAAAATGCATGTATAAAAGATTTAAAAATACATGAAACAATTTCAAAACTTATGAATCCATAATACAAACATCTAACTCACCACAAATGAATAAAAATCTATTATAATCTAGTGATTTAGTAAAAATGTCCGCAAATTGAAAATCAGTGAAAACATAATCAATTTCAATATCGCCTTTCTTATAGTGATCTCTAAGAAAGTGATATCGAATATCTATGTACTTGGCCTTGCTATGTTAATTTGCATTTTTGGTTATATAAATGGTGCTAGTATTATCACAAAATATTTTAATATGGTCATAATGCAAATCATAGTTAAGAAGAGTATGTTTCATCCAAAGGACTTGTGCGCAACAAACTCCAGCCGCAACATACCCCGCCTCGGCGGTTGAAAGGGCTACAGAATTTTGCTTTCTTTCCTTGTGTTTGTTGGTTGGTTGTAGTTGGGTTGTTGTTATTGTTTGGTGGAGGTGGTGATGGTGGTGGTTGGTGGTGGTGGTGGTGGTGGTGGTGGCGATGATTGGAGGTGGTGAGGAGTTAGAGAAGGAGGAGGAGGTGGTGATGAGGTGGTTGGAGTGGTGGAATTGGTGGTGGTGAATTTTGGAGGAGAAAGGGTGGTGATGGAGGTGGGTTTGGATGAAATTGGTGGTGGTGGAGTGATGGTTGGAGTTGATGGAGGTGGAGAAGGAAGTGGGGGGTGTGGGGTGGTGCGGCACCGGCCTAGGGGCGGCGACGGCGCCGGTAGTGATGGTGGAGGCGGTGACGGCGTGTTGGAGAAATGGGGTTTAGTTTTAAGTGTTAGAATTTTGGAATGAATATGGAAGGGAGAAGGAAGAGTAAATGATGTTTTAATGGAGAGAAAGGAGAATGGAGATGATGAATGGGGATGAGGGGGAGATGGGCTGCTCAGCCCATCATGAGCTGCTCCCTGCTGCAGCTGCGGCTACGTGTGCGTGGGGATGGAGGTGGAGTGGAGGAGAAGAAAAGAAAAGAAGAAAAAGAAAGAAAAAGAAAGGAAAAAGGAAAAAATTTAAAAGAAAAGGAAAGAAATAGTAAAATAATAATAAATAAATATTTTATTAAATAATAAAATTAATAAAATATTCTTAGAGTAATAAGTGGAGGAGTGGAGAAGGAAAAGTAAGAAAAGAAAGAACGGTAAATTATATTATTATTTTAATAAAGCGGAAATTTGACTATTTCAGAATCGTTCCTAAAAATTCTCAAAAATAGAAAATATTATTCTAAGATACTCGGTGAAATCGGATTAAAAAATTTAACGTAATTTTCAAATTAAAAATCCTGGAATCTTCCGGTGATACCGGCCGACACCAGAATCGGTCAAATTTTAATAAATTTAGAAAATTTTCAAAAAAAATGTTTTTAGATATAAAATGACATTCTAAGATGTATTAAAAAAATTGTTTTTGAAAATTCAATCCCATTTGAAAACTAAAAATCCGGGAATCAGTCAGCGATGCCGACCGACACCGGTTTTGGAGATTTTACAGAAAAATTTCGAAAAATTCCAAAAAATCATGAAAAATATAAAATATTAGAAAACATTCTCTGAAACTAAAATCGATCAAATCAGACTACCAGAAAGTTAAATCGGGCTACTGGCTGGTATCGGGTTCCCGGTCCGGGTCAGGGCTTACTCTAGATCTGAGAATCCAGATCTGATACTCAATAATATATGCAATCACAACCCAAGAGCAAATACTGGAAGAAAATTGAACAATATGGTCAAAAAAAAACTTGGGACACGTATCTGGGTACGTATCCCGGGTACGGGGTGCTGCAACGTGGCACGCCCTTGAACGCGATCCTCGTGTATCAAGGGAAAGGCGTCTCCTCAGCTCCGCCAGACACGTGGCAATGCCCCAGAGCGCGAGTCTCGCGTTTAGCAAGACCGCGTCTCTTTAAAGAAGGACCACATCACCACCTTAAAGTTCACGTTACTTCAACAAAGTGAGAGCTGTGTCTCCACTTCAATATTCACGTCTCTCCAATATGAAAAAGAGAGAAAGTCGCGTTTATACTTCAGATGAGATCCACATTTCCAAGGCAACATGACCCCTGCGTCTACAAGACTTGTGTTCAGTCTTTGCATCTGCAGTCAGTTCAACGGTACACTGGCACAAGCAGATGACTATTTTACCCAAGTTCAATAGTACATCAACAACCAGCTCAGAGCATCGAGGAGGTCCGGACTGCATATCCAAATACTCACAATGATCATTTCTGGTACCTTTAACGAGTTTAATAGTACACTCACAGAGACCAAAATCTAGACTAGATCAAGTTCAAGATATCTCAGAAGATTGTTATTGTAGTCTTAAGAGCATTGCTGCTAAGAGAAAAATCTAAAGTATTTCGAAACCCGTCTCAATCAATCACAGAGTTGTGAAAACTTTGGAGGGGGTTCTGTAGACTGTCTAAAAATCATTGAAGACAAGTCATCAGAGAACAAAGTCTATATCCCAGACGAGAGGCTAATCATAGTCACTCGTGTAATGCCCAGACGCAGAGCATGAAGCCCGCGCCTCAACATCAGTACAGTACCCAAACGCGAGGGTCGAAGCTTGCGTCCCAACTGCACTGTAAAGGCCAAGACGCAGAGCATGAAGCCTGCGTCCTTACATCAATACAACGTCTCTGTAGTCTCAAGTCGCAGAGCCTGAAGCCTGCGTCTCGATATCACTGCAGTCTCAAGACGCAGAGCCTGAAACCCGCGTCTGGCTAGTTTGACACCCGCGTCTAGCAAGGTTCAGAGTCGGCATCCAAAATGCGAGGCTTGAAGCCCGCGTTCCGACTACAGAGAAGCTCTGCGTTTCGGTTATAACTGTCCTCATTACTGGGTCAATTATTGTCCACGTAATGAGGAGAGTCAACCCCCATTATGGAGGGTTTTTAGGAACAATTTTACCCCTGAAATCCCTATAAATAGCTCAGTTTGCTACTGAAGAGGGGTCAAGAGTTTTTGGTCAGAAGTTTTGGTTAAAAAATCAGAATCTTTAGCTGAGGAATATAAAAGAGTTCAACTCTTTTAACAATTTGCTGAGTACAAGTTTGTTCTTACCTCAAGTCTCTTTTAGATTTTATTAGATAGGAGCTGCGATACTCCGTCCATAGTCCAAAGAGAAGATTCACAGAAGATTGTGACGTTCACCCGGTCAACGAAAAACAAGATTCACTTTCCACCGCTACATTAAGAACCCAGCATTAAACAAAGAGAAGATTTGAGCTTGAATATTTTCTCTCTGTTGTAATCGAAATTTTTGATGTTGTTGTAATCTTTCATTGATTAGAGGAAATTTTATTACGATCCTTTAAATTCTTTTCCCTGACCAAACACTCCTCTTTTTAAATCCTGAACAACTCTCTTTCTCCCTCGTGCTTCCTCCATTCCTCATCAAATCGAATAATTTATTTATTTATTTATTATTAATTTTTTTCTTCTTCATTTGTTCACTTAAATATGTTTATTCTGTTTAGGATTAAATACCAATACTTGGTATGTATACATGTGTTTCACGAGATAAATACATCCATATATTTTTCACATACTTTTCATACTCTGTTAATCAAACAAATTGAAAAAATAATTTCAAAAGAATTACTCGGTAATATACCAATTACTAATTCTCATTATCAGTATAATTCAAAACTCAAATATATAAACAATAAACCAAGATTTAAAAGATTTGAATGTTACACATACAACTTATATCAATATACAATTATATTCAATTTTTTTATATCAAATGATGTGGTATGATTTGTAAAAATTAAATCTCACTCCGGATTTCTCCAAATGAATACCGAAATTCATTTCACACAGAAACAATTTATTTAATTATCACATAAAATTTTAAAAATCTCATTAATATAATATTAAAATATAAATTTTGTGTTTAATAATCTAAGTGTTACACATGTCGTGATCTCAAGAGATCAAAAACTAACCGCTACATCTTTTAATCCCCAGTAATTTTATAGGGTCTAACCCGAGTCCGGCTCGCTATCCCCCTTGGTAGGGATGGCCAGCGGGGCGGGTCGACCCGTTCCGACCCGCCCCGCCCGCCCTGTGCGACCCGTTTGAGTCGCACAGGGCGGGTTGCGGGTCGACCCGGACCCGCCCCGTTTAGGGGCGGGTCAACCCGAGTTGACCCGTCCCGTTTAAACGGGACGGGTCAGATTCGTCCCGTGACGAATCACGGGACGAATCGGGTCGGGGAAAATTTTCCCCGACCCCTCTTCTATTTTTTTTTTAAAGTCCTATATTATTATATATGTGAGACGGGAAAATTAGTTTCGGACCCCTATTTTATTTTATTTTTTTAAACCCTCAAAAAGTTAAAAAATTACCTATCATGAAAATTTTGAAAATTTTAAAAATAAAATAATAATAAAAGGCGAGACGGGTCTAACCCGTCTCGGCGAATCCGGGTAACGAATCGGGTCAGAGACCCGATTCGTTACCCCGATTCTTGATTCGTCTCGTTGGATTCGTGACGAGACGGGTTGGACCCGTCTCGTCATGGATTCGTTGGCCAGACGGGACGAATCAACCCGATTCGTTCCGTTGGCCACCCCTAACCCTTGGACTCAATATTTTCTTTTTCTTTTTTCTTCTTCTGATTAAAAAAACCAGCCCTGACATTTTTTTTTTCTTTTTTTCAAGAGAGAGAATTTCCTAATTGTTCAATGATAAGTTGAATATGAACCTATAAAATACTAAAGGTTACTTTTTGGGCCGTACCATATCCAGAACAGATATTTGTTATTTTTTTAAAAAAAAGATTGAGTCAAAGTTATTTGTTGATATTTTGCTCGATATTTTGTCGCCCACGTGTCCGCGATATGCTGTTTCATACATCACAGCTGATTCTCGCATGTTTTCTTCCTCTGGTTGCGGAAAAGCGACGCAAAGGCATACCGCATACGTGGCCCATGTGATAACCACCCACGTGGCATGAGTCCGTAGATCAGGTTGCTCAAACGTGTGGCCATCACGTTGCTTGCTTGATATTTTTTCCCAATTTTTTCGCCCACTTTTTTCCCTCGCCTTTTAAACAGAGCTCAATCAAGAAGAGAGAGTAGTGTAAATTCTCATCAAAATTCTCTAATGGCGGCCTCTGTAGCGAAGCTCCAGCTCTCGGTCCCTGCCTTGGACTTCTCGAGAACCGATCACAGGCATCGGATCCGGTTGAAGCTGAACCGGAATCAGGCGAGGGCTTGGAGATGCCGAGCGTTTAGATCGGAGGAGCGGGAGAGCTCGAGCGCTGACAACTCTAACGGCGAGAAGGAGAAAGGATCGATCGAGATAAAGAGAAAAGGGCCGCTTTATTCGGTGAAGTCTCTGTTGGTTAGGGTTTTGGGATCGCAGGTGCAGGTCCATGGAGAGTATAAGAAGGCGGTGGAGAAGGCAGAAGAGGTGTTCTTTTCGGTGAGTTGAGTTGTTTCTTTACTTGCCTTTTGAGCTAAAATGGTAAAATTTTATGAAACACTGAGGGAGTAGCATGCGCTGTTCATTTAATTAGTGGAAGCATTTCATTAAATTGGTCGGGGTTTCAGCTAAACTTTTAACATTTATCTGCAGCAAATTGAAATTTGGTGGAAAACTTTTGAAACTTTATGTTGAAGTTATGTTGGACCTTTGCTTTGGGGTTGAATATTATTATGTGTTAAGATTTTAATTTATTATTTTAAGTAGTTAACACTAACGAAGTAGTGTGCTCTGGTTTCTATTTTATCTAGTGAATAAACAAGCAAAAGATTGGTTATGTGCGGGGCTTCCTATTTAAAGAAGGATGCTAATACACATGTCGCGCATTTGTAGTATTATTTGAGGTCAAATGCAGTATGATTGTGGGGCAAAACTGAAAAATCCTCTCTGCGCGTTTTATCATATGAATATTAAGTGGTTTTTACAATTATCAGTAGATGATGGTCGAAGGGCAAAGACTTTTTTTTGTTTTTTCCTGTGGTTGTGAATGAGCATCTGGTTGTCAAAGACTTCTGGATGGGTGGTTTGTTTGAAGTTTTCTTTATCACTTTCTCTTTTTGCTTGTTAAGCTCTTTTTTCAATTTAGAAATTGGTAAAAATACTTTACTTCCTAAACATGAGCTAGTGTATAATAGGTCATATGGAGGCTATAGGTAGTATGGAGCAATAAGATGAACCAAGCAAGGAATATTTCTAAAAATGATATTTAGCCCTGTTTCTTTTCAAACTCATTACTGCTGTGGAAATATTTGTAGCATGCAAAAGCCATGCATTTGCTGGTGTGTGCATCATACTAAGTCCACAAAGTCACTAGAACCAGGAAACTCGGTGCATACGGTAGTTATAAGCTCAAAGCAACAAAGCCAAAGCATCCAGGCCTGGCACCGAAAATTTGGAACTTGCATTTGAAGTTCTCAGGAGATGTAAAATGGGCTAAATTATACGCTTTTCAGCCTCAAATCAAAGGGCCTAATGTGCGCCCTTGAGTAAAGATTCAAGGTCATTAAAGAATGGTGACCCTAATCTCAAACCCCGCCTCCCCACCCACCCACTCAAGTGCCCATATCAGCTTGCTAAATTGAAAATGATAGGTTGTGAACCGCGAAATAGAGGATAAGCTCAAATTGCTTACATTTTATGCCTAACATGACTATCATAGATCTTTTGGCACTAGCGGCCCCATGTTGCAAAGAAGTGTGTGTCTGGCAACCACCACCTCCTTACCATAGAGAAATATTGCCATAGATTTAAGTAAAGCAAAGGTTATTGCCCAGCATTTTGACTTGTAATTAAGTAGATCTACTGGTTATAGTTATTTGTTGCACTTCCATGAAATGAGGAGGTATCAAGGTACTATCAAAATTCAGCTGTTGTTTAGATCATAAGTAACTTCTTTTTTGTACATTAATTGGCATGCAAGATAATCCCCCGTCTGGTGTCTCTTTTATTGATGCTGTCTCATTTCCATGTATTGCAGGTTGCCACCCAGGTAGGAAGATATTTGCTCACCATGATGAGTACGGGTGTTATATTGGCAGTTGGATTTCAGTTGTCAGGTCTGTGAGGTTTCACCTTGCATTTACTTTCTGAATTCTACTTTCCGTCCGACCTTTAACCTTCCCTTTTATTTCTTTCTCTTTTCAATGAGTCCTATTTGAGAAGTTTGTGTTCTCTACATCTTTGTCCCATTTTTGTCAATTTTGAAGGCGGGGATAGCCAGATGAACACATTGATTTGGTACAGCTGGCTCGGTGGAGTTATTATTGGAACAATGATAGGAGCAAACATGGTCCTAGAAGAGCACAGCAAAGCTGGACCGCGCAACGTTGTCATAACTGGAAGGTAGCATATCTAATATTTCACATTCCTGAAAGACAAATGGAATATTTATTGAGTAGTTCTAAATTGTAGAGAATTGATTGCTTCTTTGTAATACTTAAGGTCCTTTGAAGACTAGACAAAAATTAATTGTGCTTGTAGACAAGAAATATTGCTATATTGCTTTATCAACAAATCATTTAGCACTTCTTTTACTGTTCAACTTTGATGAACCACGCCAACCTTGTCCGTCATTGAAATTGTTCCGGGATATATTTAATAATATTTTTCTGCTATTTTTTTTATATCGCATTGTCAGTTGATTCTTGCTAATAGTTCTATGGTCCTAGTTAATGTAGTTAGTCAGTTAGTGAAACAATTTATGAATTTTATATCATATATCTGACAGCTTCTCTCATACATGTTTTACAGCACACGGGGATTGGGGAAAGCACTTGCTCGTGAGTTTTTACTTTCTGGAGATCGTGTTGTGATTGCTTCGCGAAGGTGGTATTTCAAGCTTTATTATTTGTCTAGTATTAGCAGCATACTTCACTGATTCGTTTCCCTTTAGTAAGTGTGCCATCTGTGATTTCAAGTATCTTAGTATTTCAACTTGTTTTTTAAGGCAGCCCTGAATCAGTTGACAAGACTGTAGAAGAACTCAAAGAAAATCTAAAGGAGGGCATTGAAATGGCTGGAACTAAAGGCACAAGAAAGTTTTCTCATGCTAAAGTTGTTGGTATTGCCTGTGATGTTTGCAATCCTGATGACGTGAGAAAGTTGGCCAGTTTTGCTGTCAATGAACTTGGTAGAATTGACATTTGGGTTAGTGATACATCTTATCTAGTAAAGCTACTTTGGTCTGCCTTCAGATATCTGCTTATTTGTTCTGGATAACATGCATCTGTTAAAAAATAATCCTTGATTGGATAAGCTTAAACTGCATGATAAGGTAGTTTTTATTATTTGCGACTGGACTTTTTGGATCTATGGCATTACCTTATATTGTCATAGTTGGCCTGGAATTTGACGCAGACTTAGAAGAGAGGGGTCATATTAACATGTGTATATGTTTGTCAAATTTTTCATGGAGCCTTACACTCCATGACTGAACAGGTTTTAAAGGAAAGGACTAGGATGATCCGTTTTCTTTTTGCCCTCTTAATTTCAGTGTTTCATCTGGATAGAAGTAAAAAGAGGGTGAGAATAACTATGCGATAGTAGAAACCTGAACAAATCTGTCAATCTGTTGTATGTTTTTAGGTTTTAAATCGGTATGTGCTTGATCTTTTAAAGATGGAATGGAAAGCACATTATAGAAACCAACCTGGCAAATACAGTTTGAATTTGAACTTAACTTTTCTAACTTAAACTTACTGTTTCAAACATAAATACTGAAACTGGAGATTTTGACATATTCTTCCCTCTTCATTTCTATCATAATGGTTGGTTCCGTGAGCCAGATTGTACATGCAATGTTTGCCTAAATATTTAAGGGATTACCTTTTTACTTAGAGTGGCTCTAATGTCCTTAAGATGCAAAATCTAGATGAGTGCATTCTAGCTTGCAAGCTATATGCATCTTAACATTTCATGGAGTATTTTCATTTTTGGAATGAATAACTAACTATCCATACTATCATGTGCACTCTCTCATGGAAGAGTAGATTTTGATTTGAAAGGTGTTAGCAGATTTTTTCTATACAAGATAATGAAGAATTTTTTTCTTGCACTGAAGTTGGTCAAAAGATGTTTTATATTGTTTTTTTTGCTGATACTTGTTATGCATGGAGTCTTTAATGAGCTTGGCAAAATAACTTTGGAAAAACATTTTATATTGCTTGTGAGACATGATATCATGACTTATTAATCAATTTGGCCAATGCAAGATGACTTTAATGCAAGAGCCTGTATTATCGTGGACCAATCTTTTAGGTGATAGATTATATCGATCACTTATTAGTAGGGCTGTAAATGGCCAGGTTGGGTTCGGATCCATATACAAACTGAACGCAAGCACGAACCCAATAAGAAATTGCTACATCAGACTTGGTCTGACTCTATATCTGATGAGGACAATAGGATCCGAATCCAACCCATACCCGATAAGGTAATCGGATTCAGGTTTGGTTCAGATCTTCTCTTATTCCTTTTTCATAATGCTTTGAATAAAAGGAAATTCCTGAAAGAGTAAAGACTAACCTGTTGATGACTCTACCTGCTTGAGAAGCCCATCTCTCTTATTGCAAAAGCGACCTCCTATTTCCACTGAATAAGAGAAACAGAAATAGAATTCAGAAGAAAGGGAGAGAGGAAGAGGATGGATGAGATAACATTCATCCAAGAGGGAGGATTTCAAAATTTTCAGCTTTGGACAGATGAGCCACTGCCTGTTACACTCTCAGTAACATTGATGTTCAGCCCAATTTGGATTAAGAGCAATCTAGTTAATAGTGATGACATCAACTTAAAAGTTGTCTTATCATAGTAGTTTGGTGTTGAGCACATCATAGTTCACATCTGGCTGCATCCTTCAAAATGATGCCCACAACTCAAATATAATTTATTCCTAACCAGCCTTAACCAGTATCTTCCTTCTCAGCCTGTTGAGCAACCTGCCAACTAGTCTCTTTTCTGGACTCCTTTATTAACATTTAAATCATGGTGTCAGTACAGTTCTCTTTCTTAATATGTAAATATTTTTCATTTTTTCATATCCATGTATTTAGTTGAATTCTTTTACTGAATGTACTTTTGCTTGGAGTGTGCAGATAAACAATGCTGGCACTAACAAAGGATTCAGACCATTGCTACAGTTTACAGATGAGGAGATCAATCAGGTGTGCTTTTGTCATCCACTCTTGCACTTATTTCTCAGTACTGCTTTTCAAAAGCTAATTTCTTCTGCTTGGTTTCTGTATTGTCTTCCCCACATCGGCTTAAATGTTATCTTTGCATAACAGTCATTGGCTCAGTGTAGCTAGTCTATTGCTCTATGATACGGGCATTTAACCATTTACTGATACAAATTGTCAACCTTGTGAATAATAAATATCCCATTAGATGACAAAGGTATTAGATGTCTCTACATTATACCTCTGTTGCTATTGCAACAGTTATCCAACGGATGTTCATACTCAGTCTGGATTTTATCTTAATAAAAGGGTAAAAATGAATGTTGAGGAATAAGTTGCCAAAGAGGCATGTTAATGATGACAACAATTTTGATACCAGACTTCATCTCCTCCCACTTGAAGAATTTTCCAACCTACCAAATTACACTACAGAGCCTTTGTTGTTATTTTCGACTAAAGAGGACATGAATGAAACTAGTTTTTCTTTCGGAGGGGAAGACCTTGGCCAAATTTTATTAATCAATTAGGATTCATACAGTAAGAAATTCATTGGGAATATTAGTAGTAGTCCAAACGCCATACAGTTTGTGAGCATGGGCTACTCTAGCTTCATTGTGCTCAAGAACATTTTCTCGCCTGGAAAAATGATTGATAAAAGGATAAGAACAATCTTTAAGTATGTCCCTGCCCTCATAGATGTCTTGAGCACAGGTCCTGGCTGGCAAGGAGTCCGGGTGAGAATCCAATTGACCGCAACCAACGAGTTAGAGCTAAGCAACTCGAGATATTTTCTCCTGTTTGCGACTTCCCACCCAATAGATATTTCCTGCATTTACTCCTTTGGCTGATGAAAACCCTCCTCTTTCAGGTTCTCGAGATAATAAATATACACCTTGCTATCTTGTACCTACACCTAATTCAGATTAGTTGAAATATCTTTGTATCCTCAACTTTCTTCAAAAAATTAATTCAAATTTGAATATCATCTTTAGACCAGCATAGAGATTCTATGAGCCCAATACCTTTCATGGGTTATTGTATCCAAAACAAGAGCTTTGAAGTGTTTTTTTTATTGAACAGGCACCTCATAAACAAATTGTTAGCATAAAATAGGAAAGTCACATTATCGGAACGCATGGGTAGAATAGAAAAGCTGAGGGAGATAGAATAAACATAACCTATTGGAAATAGACATGTAGCAAACTGGAGACATGTTGCAGTCATGTGCTTCAAAAGATGCAATTATGGAGTCTTGGCTTTTTCTGATCATTTTGTGCAGTATCTGCTCATAGATCCATGTCAATCTATCCAACAAATATACAACCTGGTCCCCATTGAAAACAGAAGCATGCCCACTGAGGCCTAGGTCAGCTGGTGAAGGGTTAGGGTTAGGGTTGCAGAAACTCGTTGGTTAAGCCTTTGTGCCAGTACACCTTTTGATCTTATTCTGGATGAATCTGGAATAGTTGAAGCTGTGTTTCCACCTATGATTCCACATCCTTTCATCTGAGACTGTTACCTGTAACAAGTGCAGTATCTGTATATAGATCTGTATATATCAAGTCAACATGTTTGATGCTTCTGTGACATGTATGATATTAAAGATTCACTATGGCAAATGATATTCAGAGTTCCGTTCAGATATGCCATAGATGACAAAGTGAAATTAACCTCATGAAGTATTTGTAATAATAAATTATTTTCATTCCTCAGTAATTATTGTGGACTTCTGCTATCCTTTCCTTCAATCTAGTTTGACTTGTCTTCTTAGATATATATATATTTTATCTTAGCTGTTTCCACATTGTTCCTTGATAGATTGTCTCAACAAACTTGGTCGGTTCAATAATTTGCACAAAAGAAGCCATGCATGTCATGCAATCTCAGGACAAGGGAGGCCACATATTCAACATGGATGGAGCTGGTTCTGGGGATCAAGCACTCCACTAACAGCTGTGTAAGTTGTAATTTGTTTGCTTGAGGTGTCTAAGCTTTTGACATGCAGCAGCAGCCAAAATATACATAACTATGAAAGTTAACCAACAAACCTCACCCCATCCTTGTGAGTTTGGCTTAATGATGCTATCTTAATGATAAACGATTTCTAATCTAAAAGGAAACCTTAAATGGAATAAATGAATATCTGACATCAGTTAAAGCATTTTGAGAATAAGAAACCAAACATGCAGTTTGGTATTCTGCAGAACTTCCAGGATGTTGATTTTTTTTTTTTAAAAATAAATCATCCACAATACAACTGCAATAGGTAATTTTATTTGCATATCCATTGTGACTCAGCTTTTTATGTTCTGGATGTTATTCATTCTGTTGTCTAGAGCATTTGAACATTCTTCTTCTTTTGATTAAACTCTGTGTCATTTTGCTATTTTCTTTTTTCCCTTAAATTTTAAACAGCAAGTGCCTGATCATGCCTGCACCATAAACTTGTATCTTTTTGTAGCTATGGTTCAACAAAATGCGGTCTTAGGCAGCTTCAAGCTTCACTTCTGAAAGAGTGCAAGCGGTCCAAGGTTGGAGTGCACACTGCATCTCCAGGAATGGTTCTGACTGATTTGCTTCTAAGGTAACAATAAACTGTCATACGCATTTATGACTTTGGTAGACTCTGAGCTTAAATGAAAGAAAATAATAGATTCTGGTGATACGTTAGTCTAACCCATTATGAATTTTGCTGGGCAAAAAGTTCTGTTTTGTGACTCATTCCTGTACACTAGAAGAAACATATCTTAGCATAAAGAGCCGTAGTATTGTTATTCTGACAAATATATACTACGGTCCTCGATGATCAGATGATTGACCTGTTTCCACTTGCAGTGGTTCAACACTTCAAAACAAACAAATGTTCAACATAATCTGTGAACTACCCGAAACAGTGGCAAGAACACTAGTCCCAAGAATGCGAGTAGTAAAGGGAAGTGGACGCGCAATTAATTATTTGACACCTCCCCGCATATTGCTTGCTCTGGTCACTGCATGGCTTCGTCGGGGCCGATGGTTTGATGATCAGGTATGCGTTCTATTGCCCATACTATATCAGATTCATCGCTCCCAAGCATAATTTCTCACTTCTCTTCAAATCATAGCATGCAATATTTTACTTTCTTGTAGCGGCTTAGCGGTTTAGAAGCAAGTATTATACCTTTCCCTGACACCATTTGTGTGTTTCCCCACCTCCCCCCCATTCTTTAGGGGAGGGCACTGTACGCAGCAGAGGCTGACAGAATCCGCAACTGGGCTGAGAGTCGTGCCCGGTTCTCTTTCACAGATGCCATGGAGATGTACACGGAGAACACCTGGGTCTCTGTCTTCTCACTCTCTGTCGTCTGTGCTTTCAT
This sequence comes from Agave tequilana, assembly GCA_038442645.1. NCBI lineage: Eukaryota > Viridiplantae > Streptophyta > Magnoliopsida > Asparagales > Asparagaceae > Agave > Agave tequilana. The sequence continues at coordinate 34,843 of JAVJIF010009096.1, read as the reverse complement.
AATACTCTCGAGTTCAGGCAGTGCTTTTCCAGGAACATGATTCATCTAGGAAATCTTCGGTTTGAAAGAAGTTTCCTTCACATCACACATCAATTAGCAAAAGAATGATGTGGTAGCAATAGTCGTCAAGGCCTGCCGTGTGAACTAACCATGTCATCCTGCAATCAAAATCTTCCACGCTACCGGTCAAAAGAGCTCCGATTGTTTACTACTTTGGGTGGGGATTCACCCTTGAAACCCAAAGGTCTCACTGCAATCTTTACCTCAGCAAATCCAAAATTTCATTTTTTAACTTGTACATGTTTACCATTGATAAAATTAAGTTCATGTATTGATTTGAAAGAAAGAAAGAAAGAGAAATTAAGTTGTCTGAAGTTCAATATACAAACCATAAACCACCACCGGATGAAAGTATGACGTACGGATGCGATGCATGTACAGGCTGGAAAACTTGCGGATTTTGTTGATTTCAGGTTTATGTATGATCGAACATTCAATCTGGGTTGCAATTAGAATAAATAGATGTATGTTACAATCAATGTGTATTGTGGTAGATTGCGAGAGGCAAGTGGTCAATAAGGTGTGGATACCTCGGTGAATCTTATTTGGAGATTACACGGTGATCATATTTTTGGGACATCAGTGTAACAATATACATATCCCTGGCACATTTCAATCTGATTCCAAGCCCATGTGTTTTGCTGGTAGCAGAGTAAAAGTTTTGGAATCGTCACTGAACTGGGCTGGGAGGATCGGTTCCATTGATTTTCTTTACAGATATTTACAATTTGTTCTTTTGTGTCGGCTTAGACTACTTCACATTGAATTTGCAGCCACAACTCACAGCGTGCATTATTTCCTGCTGAAAATTTATGAAGGTGCTGAATGATATCAACAACATTCCTAGAAATCATCTCAAGAATTCAGGTGTTTTAATCATCTGCAGCAATCAATCACCTCTACATACTTTGGGAAGCTGTCATGTTATATCTGGAGATTACATCTTTCTTCCTCCTTTTTCCTCTACTTCTTTCTATGCGCGGTAGAACTGTACATCAAAAACTGTTGTATTGTAGTAAACGAGCTAGCAGGGGTGAGTTGAAATCATGTCAACTGAACCTTATAACAAGTAATGGCAACATGTTGGCCTAGGTTAGTACGTTTCCGGCCGGCGCGGCATTCATATTTAACAGCATAGAGAGATGATATAGTGGAAGGGTAGAGTATTTCTCAGGGCTCTCTCTATCTAAATGGATCATTCAACCTGCTCACAATGAATTATGATTCATGCATGCACAATATAGTATAAAGATGTACAGATAGAGAATGAATTGCTTCCAAACTGCACTACGATTCGAGAACCAGTATGCTGACCTTTGGGCAAATTCAATGATGTTGAACTTAAAAATGAACATTGATGACTGCAGAAGCACAAACACGAGACCATAAAAAAATAGTTTGAAAAGTGTTGGATTGAAATGAACATGAAGGACACCCGGGTGATGCATTACAGGTACATCACAAACATGGACCAGCATTGCAAGTTGCTTAGCGTCCAGAAGAACTCTTACAGGAAAATGTGACAGGTTAAAATCGAGAAAATAATAAATGGATTGCTAAATAGCATCATCCCTGCTAAAAGAGGCAGAAAAAATATCAGACAGCACATGGCGACATGCTCCTGAATCACAACAGCGAGGGCTGGGAAAATGAAGAGAGAGGGAGAACATACACAACAATCTCTCTTTCGTATAGACAGTATCAATAGCCTACCATGTCACAGATTCTTTTGTGCTCTTCTGTCGGACATTAAAGAGGATCAGAAATGGAACACCTTAGAAGTAATTTTCTAATCAACACTTCGCCTTTTTACTGGCTTACATGGACATTCATCAATGCATCTTGGTATTCAAAGCCATTTCTGTAACTTTGTTGATGCAACTTAACAAGCAAGAAAAAAGGAATTGAGAACCACCTCAGAATGACTCCTGTCCATGGTGCCACACATGCTAACCTATTCTACAATTGAAGTAAACAATTGGCCAAAATCAAATTTTCCTCCTCGTATTCCCCAGAAGTTCCCCCGACAAGTTTTTAGGAAGTTATTCCTGTTTCCAAATCATCTCAAAATGAAAGATGTGTATGGCGCTAAGACATCTAACAGTCATATCCAACCGACAGTGAAATAACTGGATCCATGATACACTATTAACATTCAATTTTTGACAAGAAAACTAATAGGATAATAGAGACCAGTTCTGTTATCAAAATTCTGAACAAACTAGTACACATTTTGGCAACTTTAATAGGCATGCAATACAATACATCAGTAAAATGTCAGCAGGGCATTGATCATCTAGATTATAATTATAGATCATTGCAAGACACCAAAAATATGGTCTCATAAAAACTATTGGTCCACTCACCCAACACCGTGCATTTTGAACTACTTTTTAGCTCAAAATCTCTGCTTCAAACACCCTTTTGAATTAACATCACGATTTTCATGTTTCAGATGATGTACAACATCTTACCCCAAAATGGATATCAAAAAAAGCCTCAACTGAGCTTTAAAGACTCATCTATCGAGTTCTCCATTTTATGAACTTTAATCTTCTGGAAGTTGTTTTTCCTCTTTCAACCATTATAATTTATAAAGGAATTTGATAATTCTAACAAAATCCTAATAATCCAGCAAGCTATCCTAAATTCAGTTAGACATGCAACACCAATTTCAAATTATGCATATTGTTATCAAGTATCAAACCATAGGAATAATAACTAACTAATAATAGTCATTGTCTTTAAGGAAAGACATTAGAAATTCTAAAGAAATTGGGACTCCCAATATTCTGAAACAAGAGAGATTTATGAACATAAATGTTGATGATACTGTAAAACGCCTGCTTGCTATCCTATAAAGAGTAAAAGGATCTTCACATTAAATCGTTTAAAAGGTCTATCTCAGGTTTTAAAATGGATATGTTCCGACATAAAAGTAATGCAATTCTGAAAACCCAGAAAACTCCCTTAAACATCAAGCACTTAAGGCACAGACCTTAATTAAATTTCCACACATGTCGCAAATGGAGTGTAAAAGCAGGTAGTGAGTTCATGGGTTACCGATATGTAACAAATAATAATCATTGAAAAGGTTGATAGCTTCAGAAACTTCACCATCAAGTTAGTTAACTATCTCAGACATACTCATCATCAGTTATCTCAAATCTATGAAATTACTTATAGGAAGCAGCAAAGGATACATCACGAGGATAAAATAATGCATATGAGTTCATATTTATTTTCTTTAAAAGCACAAATCAAAAAAAAAAAACTCATGGAAATTACTTGTCTCACCCATAACAGCTCTTCTTGCAATGTACAGTGGTATTCAAACTTATTCATTCAAACCCCCATACACCCCTCATTTAATTCGAGGGCGGTACTGTTTGTTTTCATTCTCCTCATCTCCCTTTTCATTTACTCCCGCTCAAGTTATCTTGTCGATTAGACCTCTCAAATAGCATAATACATAACAAACTGCACACTTAAAGACAAGACAAGTCAAGATGTCACATTTGCTGGGGGGAAGTAAATATCAACCTGTTCTGCAAGCATATCAACACAAAGTACAGATCCCAACATTGCAAGATACCAACTTGATGAATATAATATATAAGGGACCAAATCGACAAATTGAGATATAACAAAAAGTTACAAAACCTTTATTACATCCATATGTTCAAAAGTTCACTTGCAATCCAAAAGCATTGTAGATTTCAAACTCTTAACCATCGTTTAGTACTAAAAGGACGGGCATTAAAATAGAAGAAACCCTAGGGATTCGAGCATGCATAGCCTAACCCTAACGAAGATAGACAGAGAGATGGCGACGGAATTAGACGGGGCTGAGGAGCTGGGAGAGGGTGGGCTTGGGGTCGGAGTTCATACCGATGACGATGATGAGGGGGATGAAGCCGTAGTGGGTCATGACCTTGGCCTTCTTCATGGCCCAGGTCGTCCACTCCTTCGCGCACTTGCTGTACCCGCCGTCGGAGCCCCTGGAGCCCTTTCCGGCCTTCCCCTTCCCCTTCAACGAAACCCTAGGCGCCATTGATGCTCGATTGAGAACAGATTGAGATCTCAATCTCAAAAGGTTTGAAATAAAACCCTGGGAACGGGAATTTGGGGCGGCCGAGGGTTTCTGAAGATTTCTTGGCCGATAGCGCAAGTGGGGGAACTTAAATAGGTGGGGGTTTGATCACCGTTCTATAAGACTACCGCTGTCATTTTCTATTTGGGCCGTGGGCTGGATGTTGGCCCATGTTTCATCTCGCTCCTCCCTTTTATTTTTCTTTTTTTTTCGTTTCTACTTTTGTTAGTCGTAGGCCAGAGATTTTCGGGAAATAACATAAATGAACCTAATCATTAATTTTGTATATACCCATATAATGCACACCATAGATAACTGTATATCTAGGTCTTTTTCAATCAAAAATAGTATATATAAATTTAATAAGTTATTGTGATTTTAGGCAACGGAGTTGGCGAATAGGCTTTCAAAAAACACCAAAGTCGAGGCCGTGATTGGACGTGTACTAGCTCTAGGCCCTTGCTCTTACTCTAAGATAAAGCCATAATTTTTAGTACTGCACTCCTATGGTTTTGAGAAGTTTAGGGTAAAAGCTAAATCTTTTGAGGTCAAGTACAGAATCACCAATCTATTATTATCCTAATTTCAGCATATTTTGTAATTTTTACTTACATATATAGCATTAAATGGTAGCTGATAACTAGATTCGATCATGAACATATTTACAATGTTTTGATCTAAAAAGTTAGACCCGAAAGCCTTATAGGATTAAGTTCAGATATGACCATTTTCACATCCAGAAAGTGATAACAAATTCGGAAAGAGAAAAAAAAAATTAATAATGTTACTAACAAAACTCAATATCATACATTTCATTATATTTAAATTGATAAAATTAGAGAAATGAATAGCTTAATGATATTAATATAAAAACAAATTACATATTTTTCAATTGCATCTAATAAAATTGGACTACACTTTAGAAAATAATATTAGTTGGAACTTACATATATTTTTTAAATCTGCTCGAGCCTGATAAGAAAGAAGAAATTTCGACTAGAACCTGAGTTTGAATCTGAATTTCTCCTTAGGTTTTGGTTTGGACATCACATGAATCTGATTCGAACCCGACTGCCTACCTACACATTATCAATCACCGCTAATGGTTTATTTTGGTCATGTGATAATGCTTATGCATCAATTGATTAGTTAATTAAATGTCACTAATTAATTTTTCGATCTAAGCATCACATCCTGTATTAAATGGAATGAATCTTATTATTTACCAAAACAGCTGATGCGATGTTGGTTTGTATGTTTAGGCGGGCTCATTAGCCCATTAGCCCATAGCCCGGCCCAGAAACAAATCACAACAAGCCCTCGTTCACCCCGCGGTGATGGATCCCCTTCTTGGCTCCCAACGAAGACCTCACGGTACTAATCTCTCGATTCTTATTTCAGTCGATCGAGCCCACTCGCTCGCAGCATCAACTTGCCCTAATCGAATCGAAGAAGATGGGAGGCGGCATGGAGGTGAACAAGAACAAGTTCATCGAGGACTGGAACGCTGGCCGCGAGAACCTCGAGTTCAACTTCCGCTGGACCCGCCGCAACCTCGCCATCGTCGGAATCTTCGGCGTCGCCGTCCCCCTTCTCCTCTACAAGGGCATCGTTAGAGAATTCGTACGATCTATCTCGATCCCCCTTTTGCTTTTCTCTCAGCCGACCCAAAAGAAGAAATCAAAACCCTAACTTTCTTGATCTTGTTCGATTTGGTTGCAGCACATGCAGGACGAGGACGCAGGAAGGCCCCTGAGGAAGTTCCTGTGAGAAGAGAATCGGAGCTGGCGATTGCGTCTTTTTGTTTCTCTAATAACGGTAATGTTGCTTTGTTGACGAACTGGGTATTACCGCATGATAGGATGGAGACTTTCTTGTTCACGTTTGTGTAAAAGGATCCTGCTTGCTGTTGAATTCATGATATTTTCAGTTATTTCGACTGTGTGTTTTGTTATCACGGTGTTTTGAATTGTTTAATTGAAGTAATCATGCTTCTCCATTTTATGTGATATATTGGTAATTCAATGCTTAATTTTGCACAATATGATATAAATTGGACGAGAATTGATTATGTGAATTGTTTTCCCGAGACTTTGCATTGAGATGTTTGCGGCTATTAGCATTGAACAGATTACTTGTGGCTAGAGGAAATATTAATAGACTCAAAGTGAATCTAGGCTTTCAGCATTGACATTTTAAATATAATCGTGAAATGCCTTTGTTCGAGTTTGTGGAGTTTGACCATATACAAATTACTGGCATTGCAGGTTCTGGAAACTCAGTTTTGCATAATGTATTTGTATGGTATGACCAGTTTGTAGCAATGCCAACTATTTCCTTTAGCTTGATGTTTCAAGGGCACAACAAGGATGATACATTAGGCCATCTGAAACCTCAACAGTAGTACGGGTAAGTGAATTGTTTTCTAGGGTCTCTTTAGATGTTTGGAGTTATTAGGATTGAATTACTTAAGACTAGGGGAAACATTAAGAGAAACGAAGTGAGTCTCAACTTTCAGCTTTGGTTTGTATTTAAGCATTATAGTGAAATGCGAGATAGACAAAAAATATAGTGGCATCGGAATGCTGATAGTTCAATTACAGCAGAAGCTTGTGGACTTCTTTATCGAAGTGGATCTTCAATCAAGGCTGTGGTATAAAGATTGGTAAAAGTGGTTGACATTGTAAGGCTTTTGTTATCTAATGCTTTTGTTATCTATTCAGCCTTAACCTAATAATTGTTTGGTTAGCTATAATTGGAGCTGTAGAAACAATAGTTGGCACTTGTTCACCATTTCTTTTGAAAAGAGTCCTTTTTACTATAGCAAGTGCTACAAAAGCAGCCTCTATCACGGCTTTTGTTGGCACCAGATTGACCACAATTAATTCAAGCTGCAAGAATTGTCACTAGTCCCTACAACATGAGCGATAATGCTTCTTGTTGAGAGAGGCTTTGTATTGGTTTAGTGCCACATTGCCTGTAAGACTAGATGTGTTATGTATTTGGTCATTGTATATAGACTAGAGTATGAGATCTAAATCTCATCTCTTTTTCTTCCAATCTCTGATGCAACTTTATCATGGTATCAGAACCACCCAAAACTTCTCCCCTAATCCCAAACCCTTTCCCTAATCTCACGCCAAAAAAAAATTATAGAAAAAATCGTCCGAAAATCCAAAAAAACATTGTTCATCATCCTCAGTCTCCACCTTCAACGCCCAAAATCCTAACCTTAACCCAAGCCACCGTCAGCTTCCCAGAGAACCCTAACCTTAACCCAAGCCACCGCTAGCTTCCCAGTCTGATTTAAGCAATTCTCAAGGCGTTGGAATCGTGAAGACCAGAGCTACACATCTGCAGGTATCATAAGGATACTGAGGTCAAACATCATCCTTAGTAAGGTTTCGAGCTCGAATACAAAGGGAACTATATCTCCTGTCAGGTTGTTGTCGGCCATGTCTTGTGTTTATGTTGGCAATTTGAATTTTCATGTCTCTGAGCATGAGCTTGAGGATGAGTTTCCAACATGTGGAGTTATGAGAAGTATGTAGGTTGCGAGAAAGCCACCGGACTATGCTTTTATCGACTTTGATGACCATAGAGATGCTCAAGATGCAATTCGTGACTTGGATGGTAGACATAACTGGAGGTTTGAGCTTTTCCTAACTCTAAAGGTGGTGGTCGCCGTAGTGATCGTGGTGGTGGTCGTGGCGGCGGCGGTTCTGACTTGAAGTATTATGAGTGTGGTGAGCTTGGTCATTTTGCTTGTGAATGTCGACTGTGAATTCATTCTGGAGGACTTGGCAATGGTAGCGGTCATCGTCTTAGTCAAACTCATCCCATATATTGCAGGAGTGCAGGCGAGCACCCCTATTTCTCTACCACTCCGCTCAAACAGGTATTCTTATATCTTGTCTTATATCGTCTGTCACATGCTTGGATTATAAATTCAGGGTGACTGATCACATGACTGAGAATCGAGGTATTATGTCTTCTTTTCAACTTATTATCTGTAAGTAAGATTATCAAGATTTTAAATTGTACAGCGATATTTTTTCAACACATTATGTATTTTAGGAGCTTGGGACAGGAAGATGATTGGAACAAGGCATGAGCGAAACAAACTGTATTAGTTATAGTTGACATTCGATCGGGTGGCATACATCGACACTTATCAACACTTGACTATCATTGTCAGTTAAGTCTCACTTCTCTACCTATAATAAAACTTCTTATTCTAGATTTAGGTCAAGTTTCATCCTTATAATGTGAGTCTTGTTAGCTAGAGAAGCACTATCATGTGTCTTACCCCAGTGGGGTCAATAAGAGGGCTGATAAGCCATTTGGTTTAGTTCATTCCGATGTATGGGGTTCATGTTCACTACTTTCAAAACTGAATTTTAGGTATTTTGTTAGCTTTGTGGATGATTATTCTCGAGTCACATGGATATATCTGCTAAAATTTCGTTCTGAGGTGGTTTTCACATTTAATTTTTTTTAAGAAATAAAGAATCAGTTTAATTCTAGCATTAAAATTTTGAGATCTGATAATGCTAAAGTATTTGGACAACAACTTTAGACAGTATTTGAAATAAAATGGAATCTTGCATTAATCCTCTTGTGTTTACACTCCTCAAAGAATGGGCTAGCTGAACCTAAAAATACACCTTGACTTTGTTAGGACTTTGCTATTTCATAGACAATTACCAAAAATTTGGGGTAAGGTCATTTCAACTGCTTGTTACTTGATAAACCGAATGTCATCCTCTATATTGCAAATAAAATTTCATTTTTCATCCTGTTCTCCGATATTGATTTGCTCTTTGCCTCAAAAGATTTTGGGTCTCTCTATTTTGTTTATAATCATAATTCTTATAAAACAAAACTTGAGTCTAAGTCTCTTAAAGGGATTTTTCTTGGCTACTTTAGAACTCAGAAAGACTACAAATGTTTTTTGTCCATCTATAGGCCGGTATATCTTGTATGCAGATGTAACTTTTTTCGAGTTTAAACTTGGGATATTCCACATCTTCTTTTGCGTCAAAGGATGATTATGATTACTTGTGCTATCAGGAGACCTTACTCAATAGTGGTGAGTCAACATCTAAAATGTGACTTGTAAAGATTCACTTTGGTTTCAGGATCCGATTCAAATCTATACACGATGAACATGTCCCGCTCCTGTGCCAGTGCTAGACTCAGTACCAAGTCTTGCGCAAGAATCAAGTGAGGTTGTCATTGCTTGATCACCTGGTACTTCTACTACTGATGATCTTCCCATATCACTTCAAAAAGGCAAATGTAATTGTAATCAACATCCTCTTTCTAATTTCATTTTTTATTCTCATTTATCATTTTCTTTTCGTTCATTTGTTTCTTCTTTGAACTCATGCTTGGTTCCCAGAATGTATCATAAGCATTGTCTCTTACAGGCGATGTAGGAGGAGATGACGGCCTTAGAGCGGAATGTGACTTGAGAGTTGGTCACATTTTTACGAGGGAAGAAAGTTGTTGGGTGCAAGTGGGTTTACACTATTAAGTTAAACCCAGATGGGTCTTTGGCTCGCTTAAAGGGGAGATTGATTGTCAAAGGATACTCACAGGTATGGACTAAATTATGTGGATACATTCTTTTTGTTGCGAAGATGACATCTGTGCGGGCCCTTGTGTCATAGCAGCGACGCATCTCTAGTCACTTCATCAGTTGGACATCAAGTATCTCTCTCAGTGGTATTTTGAGAGGATGTTTACATGGAGCAATTGCTCAGGGGAGTGTGCGAAGGTTTGCAAGTTGAAGAAGTCACTTTACGTTCTGAGACAGTCTCTGAGAGCCTGGTTTGGGTGCTTTGCATCAATGATTCAAGAGTTTGGTCTCTGTCGAGCAGAGAAAGATCACTCTGTGTTTAGGCGGATACAAGATGGGAAGAAGATCTTGCTGGTTGTGTATGTGGATGATGTTGTGATCACAGGAAGTGACATAAAGGGGATTGACAGCTTGAAGTACTTGTAGAAGCACTTTCAGACTAATGATCTTGGATCTCTGAAGTATTTCTTAGGCATTGCGGTGGTCATGTCCAAGAAGGATATTTTTCTGTCACAGAGGATGTATAGACTCGATTTGCTTTCGGAGGCTGGGATGCTAGGATGCAATATTGATTCTCTGATGGTCATGAGCACGAAGCTGCTATCAGATCATTGGGCTTCTTGAGGATGTTGGAAGGTACAATAGATTGGTAGGAAAATTAAATTACCTGACGGTGATTAGATCGGATATCACATTCACAATCAGTGCAGTGAGTCAAATTTTTTGTCAGCTTCAAGGACTACCACTTGGAGGCAGTAATGAGAATTTTGAGGTATCTGAAGAAAGCTCTTGGGAGAGAGAGAGAGGTTCTCTATTCAGATCATGGACACACCAGAGTAGTAGGCTTCTAAGATACAGACTGGGTAGGGTGCCCTTTTGATAGGAGGTCGACCACATGATATTATCTTTCTTGGAGGAAACCTTTTGTCATGGAAAAACAAGAAGCAAGGTGTGGTCTCTATTTAGCGCAGAGTCAGAGTACAGGGCGATGATAAATGTGACATTAGAGCTCATATGGATCAAAGATTTATTGATTGATAGATATTGATTTTCTCTCAAAGTGTCCCACGAGATTATATGGTGATAACAAGACATTATACACATTACTGAAAATGTCATGTTGCACAAGAGAACCAAACACATTAAGGTGGATTGTCATATAGTTCGTAAGAACCTCGAGAAAAAAATTGTTGTGGCAAAGCATGTATCATTAGGACACCAGTCAGCAGATTTTCTTACCAAACCACTTGGTAGAATACAGGTAGGTTTTATTTGTGACAGACAAGCTGGGCATGTATATCATATATGCTCCAGCTTGAGAGAGAGCGTTGAGAGATGTATTGGTTTAGTTACCTGTGAGACTAAATGTGTTCTGTATTGGTTATTATATATAGACTAGAGTATGAGGCCTATATCTGATCTCTTTCTCTTCTAATCTCTAATGCAACTTTATCACTTCTGAAGCAAAATATGTCTATAGCTTGTGCATGGACAACAGTTCTTATAAGACATCTTCAATGTAGACAATTAAACAATAATCCTTCTCTAAATTCTAATGCCATAGCTGCAAGTCTGCAAAACATTTTGCATGCAGCAAAAGCAAGGTTGGTTTTGTTGCCAGCAACCAACAGGGACCCTTAATCCTATGGAAGATGCAACACTAATGAATGTATATAGGTGTTTAAAAATCTCGGCAATTTGTGTCCTTCGGACTAAGGAGACTGTTTTAACTGATAAAGAACGAATAAAAGCTGATGGAAACCGTAGGTATTTCAAGGAGAATTGAAAATTAGTAAAGACTGAAGACTGTAAGAGGACTATCAATTTATTTACCTGATGTCGTATGCTTAGGGCTGTGGGCCGAATTTGGATCGGATCTATGTAAGATCCGATTCCGATAATTGAATATTTTACTAGATTGGAATCCAATAGGTACAGATCCAAACAAGAAAAGAAAATCACATTTGGATTTAGATTTTTCTTTCCAGTATACGTACATGAATCCAATTCTAATATACTAGACTCGAATACTTGGGTCTAATATTTTAGATCTTAAACCAACCCGAACGTAAATTAGGTCTAAAATTTCAGGTTCGAAACTGATTTCTACCAGAAAATCAGATCATTTTTTGGGGGGTTTGGATACCACTTATAGCCCTACATATGCTAGGAATAGCTAAAATCATGCACATGTATGAACAGTTACCTTTCATTAGTTCAGCACTATGTTTACTTGGTAGACGCACAAGCAAACAATTTAGAAACAATGTAGAAATATGTGGCTTCTTTTTGAGTTTGGTACTTCTCGAGATTAGATTGTAGGTGTATGCGCCGGAAAAAGAAAGAGGGAATTGCTGTAAAGATTTCCTTGAATCAGATGAAAAGATTACAACAAGACTTTTCCTTCCAGTTACAAGGGAGGGAGGATGTTGAAGCTTGAATCCCCCCTTTGTTTAATGCTGGGTTCTTCGTGTGGCGGTGGAGAGTGAATCTTGTTCTCCGTTGACCAGATGACCGTCCTGGACCGTCGGGGGTCTTCTCTTCGGTCGGTAGAAAGAGTAACTCAGCTCCGTCTACCAAAACTCTCAAAGAGGAGGTAGGCGAAGAGCGGCTAGTACTCAGTAAGCTCGCTGAAGAGTCTCCTCCCTCTGTCTGTTGTTGAAGTCGTGCTTCCCTCTTGATGATCCTCTTGCCTGGATTCGATCGATCTTGATGATGCCTTGACCTTCTTAATTCTCGACCTTTCCAAAGCTCCGATCCCCTCTTCATAGCAAACAAGGCTATTTATAGGGGTCTCAGGGGGTGAAGGTGCCTCCTGAAAACGCTCCCGAATGAGGGGCCACTACCCGCTACATGCGCGGTGACTGGCCCCGCAATCAGGGCAGTTGCAACTGAGACGCGGGCGTTGGGCCAAACGCGCCTTGAAGTTTGAGACGCGGGCGTTGAGCCAAACGCACCCTAAAGTTGAGACGCGGGCGTCGAGCCAACGCGCCTTAATGCTGAGACGCGAGCTTCGGGCCTTCACGTCTGGACGCTGAGGCGCGGGCGTCGGGCCGACGCGCCTTGATGTCGAGACGCGGGCTTTGGGCCGACGCGTCTGGACGTTTGAGACGCGGGTGTAGAGCCAACGCGTCTTAATGCTGAGACGCGGGCCTCGATTCCTCGCGTCTAGAGCTTGAGACTCTGCTTCCTTAATGGCTTGTTTGTTAGTCATTTTTAGACAGCCTACAGAACCCCCTCCAAAGTTTCTGATATTCCGCAGTTGAATGGGACGGATTTCGGAATACTTTGGATCTTAGCCGCGTTCGCCTCTATGACTGGACTGTTGATGCTTCGGGCTTGATCTTATCTGGAATTGGTCTTCGTGAGTGTACTGTTGAACTCTTTGAAGCCGTCAGAGTTGATCGTGTTGAGTGTCTAGATACACAGTCTAGACCTCCCCGATTGCTTTTAGTCTGTCACGGGTGCGCTTTTGGCCGGGAGTGGTTGGTTGTCTGTTTGCGTCAGTGTACTGTTGAACTGACTTGCAGAAGCAGGAGACTGGACGCAGGTTCCTTTTTGAAAAAGCAGAGACTGCTTTAAAGACGCGACTTCCATGGGGTAGACGCGATGTTTGGCCCGTTTGAGGGGACGCGGACTTTGGGGAGACGCATCTCTTGAAATGCAGACGCGATTTTCTGGGTGCATTTATGATGATGCTGACGGGCATGTCCACCGAAGAGCCGCGTACTTTGGGGCGCGCACCTGTGCCATGTCATGATTACGCCGCCAGCTGGCCTGGGGAAACGGCGAGATTTCGCCTTTTGGCGCGCGGATCTCCCGGTTCATTAAATGAACTGCTCCACGTGTCAACTTCTGACTTGTGGCGGGGTCGCGACGCATGATCTTCCCTGTTCAAACAATGATTTAGCTCCACGCGTCAGGCAGCGATTCGCTGCAGCGTTTATTGGGCCAAACGCTGCGTATCTTCGCGAATCTCTGTGCCTATAAAAGGCAACAGTTAGAGAGAGACACATCTTCTTCTCCGAACGCATTTGCTGAGAAAAGAGAGCTTCCCTCCTCTTGTTTGTTCATCTGTCCATCTTTGAACTCGGATTTCTGAACATCGATGGCTCCCAAGACGAAACCGACTGCATCATCCTCAAGGGCGACCGTCGCCGAGGCTGAGAGAGATGCTTCCTCTGCGCAAGAGGGTGTTTTCCGAGGTAAAATGCGCCTTCGGCGTGGGTTCCGCCATTAAAACATGTTCATAGAACCCTAAGAACCTTTAACACAAGATCGTGTTTGATTCTCGGACGCTGTCCTTGAGATGATAACCGGGGCGCGGGCCTGATGATCCGACGCTGGTGAACTCTGCATTCTGGATCCTTCACTTAGAACATTTCTAATTGTGAAGGTCTCTGGACGCGATTTGCAGAACGCGGATTTGATCCATGCGTTTTGTGCCGCGTTTTGTGCCATCAGGCGCCGATTTGATGAATCTGGCGTCTGAGTCCAAGCACTTTGAAATTTCACAAGTCTTGGTTTGCAGAACGCGGATTTGATCCTTGCGTTCTGTGTCTTCAACCGCCGATTTTGTAGAATCTGGCGTTTGAGTCCAAGTACTTAGAATTTTCATAAGTCTTGGTTTGCAGAACGCGGCTTTGCAGGTCTGGACGCGGATTCGAAAAATTCCTGCGTCCAGTATCTCTTCTGCGTTTTGGTGCAAGTTCGCAGGTCTGGACGCGGATGATAACTCCTGCGTCCAGTGTCTCGGCTGCGTTTTGAATTATGAACACTTAGCGTCTTCCCTTATTTTTGGCAAAGTATCTGACCAAGTGTCTTTTTCTTTTGCAGTGCCGCATGTTTCAGGTTCACTTGCCAAGATGCACCACTTTGGACGCGTGGGTTTGGGTGCAGAGAGGCCAACTCTGGCCAGAGGTCTCTGCTGGTATGTCCCCCGATGATGTGTATAGCCTGAACTTTGGCATAACCATCTGAATGAAGTCCCGGTGCATTCCTTCTCTGGAATTTGTGCCAGTGACTTGACTTCTCTGAACGCGGGCGCTTGACGCTGGCTTTGCCCATCGCGTTTTATTGCCTTGGCGTGTTTCAGACCTAGATCTTGCAACTCTTGTTCACTCAACAGAGAGATGGCAATTTTCGGCGTCCTGAAATTCTTTGCGTCTGGTGCATTAGGCGCGGGTACAACTGAGGCCGCGTTTGAATCCTATGCGTGGCGCAGTTTGACTCGCGTCTGTTTGACTGTGCGGGTCATTCTCGCGTCTGAAGTCTTGAACGGCTGCCGCGTTCTGTTACTCAGTTTCCTTTATAAAAATGTACTGAGTTCCAGATTTTCTGACTCTTGCTTATTCTTTGCAGGTAGGCTTGCTCGTCCTTTTTCAGGTTTGCTGGGCCCCAGAAAGAATATACCGGCTGGCGAACTTGCTCCACGTTCGTTTGTGAGAGATTAAATTATGGTCC
Organism: Agave tequilana; assembly: GCA_038442645.1. Classification (NCBI taxonomy): domain Eukaryota; kingdom Viridiplantae; phylum Streptophyta; class Magnoliopsida; order Asparagales; family Asparagaceae; genus Agave; species Agave tequilana. The sequence continues at coordinate 19,643 of JAVJIF010009096.1, read as the reverse complement.
TCGTCGTTTGTGAGAGATTAAATTATATCTCTGACGAGGACCCACATCTCGCCAGGGTCTCTTCGGATCTCCTGCACCACTCTTGCCTGATGGCAAGAGATGGTCAGGTCAAGTATGACGGCGAGGAGGTTCCGGCGGTTACAGTGGCGGAAAGATCCTCTTCCTCTCCCTACTCCAGAAGTGACATCAAGGACATTCCGTTGGATGGCCTGCTGGGGAAAGGGATGGTGATGAATGCAGGACTTTCTGCTGCCGCTGGACCTAGTGGAGGGTAGCATCCTTTGTGATGACTCCTAAACTTCCTCTCTCACCCCAGGAGTGACTCCATGTTTGTTGGATGGTCTGCTAGGGAAAGAGACGCGCCTGAACGAAGGGTTGCAGGATCTTCTGTTGCCACCAGACCTCAAGAACACCATTGCTCTTAGCTTAATCAGCTAGGGCGCTTTCGACTTTTGCGTCATCGCCATGGCGCAATCGGTTCCAATTATGCACCTGGGATCAGATGCGGTTTCAAGGAGTGAGTACGGCCTCTGAGAGAGAGAGGGACTTCTTTGTACTCCTTAATTGTAACACTCATCTTATTGTATAAGAGAGCGTTTTGTATCACTTTCATATGCTTGAATATCAATAAAGTGACACTTTTCTTTTTGCCTCTTTCTGTTGTCTTGAATGTTTTGTTTTAGAAGCAAAAGAATGATTTTGGTGGACCCGCCACTTTATAAAAGAAAGTGACAAGTGGAGTGTGTACCCCCAGAGAAGGTGAACTTTTATCAAGGATTTGGGATTAACTTGATTTAAGATCAGCTGGGGATTTTGATGGAAGCATTGTTTATCGGTGTAATGTTAACCAACAATGCCTCCCAAAATGAATTTGATACTCGGTTGGGGAGAATATCAAATGAAACTAGACTCGTGGGGAATCTAGTAAGATTTTTACCGTTAGAGGTGTGATATTAACTTAACGGTTTAGAAGTAGTCTTGTCAGAAGTGTAATGTTAACTTGACAAGGACGTGAGTTAGATGTGTGATATTAACCTAACTCATCAGCATCTCAGTTTTATTTGGGAAAACTGAGGGTGTCACTGTCATAGGTGTGATGTTTAACTTAACAGTGATAGTAATGCTAGAGGTGTAATGTTGAACTTGGCATTAGTCGTCTCGGCTTAAAGAAGTCGAGGAAAGGTCATAGCCATAGGTGTATTGTTGAACTTAGCAATGACTCGGATGCTAGAAGTGTAGTGTTAACTTGGCATCGTCCATTTCAGCTTCGATATGGAAGTCTGAAGAAAGGTGACTGTCAGAGGTGTGATATTAACTTGACAGGCACTCAATGTACCGCTTAGAGGTGTAATGTTAACTTAAACAGTAGTTTGTCAGAGGTGTGATATTAACTTGACAAGAATTGGCTCGTGATAAGAGCAATTTGAGGACCTGTCATTCTATTGATGAGAATTGACAAGTAGAATTTGAAGTGCCAGAGGTATAGTGTTAACTTGGCAAATTTGAGAGTTTGTTACTCTATGTAGAGTTAACAAGCAAGGTTTGTACTCGACGAGGAGTATTCATTACCAGAGGTATAGTGTTAACATAGTAATGATTGCATTTTGTGGTCCTACCATTCTATGGATGAGAATTGGTAAGGGATTTTTGGAGGGAAGAGTGGAATCAAGTCCACTTAGGATTTTTAGCAAACCCTCAGCTATCAACGGATTTGAGGTGCCTTTACCAACTACCGTTTGAGTTGGGTTAGCCATGCTATTCCCCTCAGCATGATAAGTTGTCGAGGACTTATGTTGGGCTTAAAAGCCAACATTTTCCTCTATCCTTAGCCGTTGGAGGCGTTGGATGTTTTTGATCAGAGGTGTATTTTTAACTTGATCGGCAGGATTTTTAGCAAACCCTCAGCTATCAACGGATTTGAGGTGCCTTTACCAACTACCGTTTGAGTTGGGCTAGCCATGCTATTCCCCTTAGCATGATAAGTTGTCGAGGACTTATGTTGGGCTTAAAAGCCAACATTTTCCTCTATCCTTAGCCGTTGGAGGCGTTGGATGTTTTTGATCAGAGGTGTATTTTTAACTTAATCGGTGGAAGAATGCCATCTAGGGATAGTATTTCTTCAGGAATTTGCCATTGATTGGCATCATGAGTGTATTGCCATTTGAGGTTATGAGGCGATACGATCCATTCGAGTAGACTGACTCTACTACAAACGGCCCTTCCCATTTGGGTTGGAATTTTCCTTTCGTCTTGTGTGTCATGACCATGGGTCTTCGGACAGCTAAGACGAGGTCGCCCTTCTTGAAAGTTCGCAATTTGACTTTCTTGTTGAAGGCTCTGGTGATACGAGCTTGATAAAGCTCGATTTGTTGTTGAGCCTGCAGACGCTTGTCGTCCAAGGCTTCCAATTCTTGGAGTCGCTGTCGATGCTTCTCCTCTGTTGTCATCTCCGCTGTCAAGGCGACGCGAAGAGATGGAATTTGGATTTCCAGTGGAAGGACGGCTTCGCATCCGTACACCAAGGAAAATGGCGTGGCTTTAGTTGGGGTTCGCACAGTCGTGCGGTAGGCCCATAAGCATTCGCCCAACTTATCGTCCCAGTCTCGTTGACTTTTCGAGACGAATTTCTTGAGAAGCTTGCCAATAGTCTTATTGAAAGCTTCTGCGAGGCCGTTAGCGGGCGGATAGTATGCCGTTGATGACACACTCTGGATTCTGAACTTGGCGCAGAATCTCTGAAAAGCCTGGCTGATGAACTGGGGTCCATTGTCATGGACAATCCGCCGAGGCACACCGAAGCGGTAAATAACGTGATGTTTCACGAACTTGATCACGTTAGATGATTTTACCTCCTTCAAAGGGATAGCTTCGGCCCACTTTGAGAAGTAATCGGTTATCGCTAGGATGAACCGATGTCCCTTTGATGATGGTGGGCTGATAGGACCAACCACGTCCATCCCCCACATTTCGAACGGCCAGGTAGAGGTCGTAGAGTGGAGGTATCCTGGTGCTTGATGGATGAAATCGCCATGTATTTGACAGGCGTGACATCTTTTGGCATAGGCAACAGCATCGGCAACTATCTTGGGCCAGTAGTAACCCAATCTTTGGAGTCGGTTTGCCAGCTTCGGGCCAGGTTGATGAGCTCCACACGTACCATCGTGGGCTTCTTTCAACACTTCGTGGGCTTCTTTTGATGAGAGGCACCGGAGCAGGATCCCGTCATGCGATCTACGATACAATGTTCGCGAAATCGCATTGTAGTAGAATTTGGAGGCTTTCCTTCGGATGGCAGCCGCCTCCCTGGTGTCTTCGGGCAAGATGCCGTACAAGACAAAATCAATGTAGGGGAATCGCCAGTCTTTAAGCTCTGGATCGGTCGACACTTCAAGTGTTTCCTTACCGCGACGATCTCCCGTTGACCTCTGGTAGTCTCCGAGGGGACTTTTTGGGCAGTATAGGTCGTGGCTATAGACGAATACCTTCTCCATTGCTCCAGCTGGAAGAGCTAAGGAGGCAGCAAGGGATGCAAGTGCATCTGCATGCGCATTTTGCTTGCGCGGTACATGGTCGATGTAGAAGTTTGAAAACCTCTCGGCCATGTGGATTGTCGCGTTGTAGTAGGGTACTAGATCTTCATGCCTGACCTCATACTCTCGCGAACTTGGCTGACGATGAGTTTGGAGTCACCGTACGCCTCGAGATTTTTAACGCCAATCTCATCGGCGAATTGCATCCCAATCAAAGAGTGTTGTATTCCGCCACATTGTTGGAGCAGGGCTCGGTTAACGAGATAGCTCGGGGAATCACATAATTTTGTGGGGAGACGAGTACTACTCCTACCCCCGCAACTGTGTGTCCCTTAGGGCTTGTTCTTGATGCACCATCGAAGAAAAGTTGCCATACTTGTCCTTCGAACAATGTCTGGGTTAGGCAGGCTTCGGCGACCTCGTCTGGGAGATCCTCGTAGAGTTTAGCTGCCCTCGGATCTGGGTGTTCGGCTAAGAAGTCCGCCACCGCTTGTCCTTTAATGGCTTTTTGGGGTAGGAAGTGCATCTCATATTGAGAGAGCAATATAGCCCATTTCGCCAATCGGTCATTCAATGATGAAGGCTTTGTCATGAGTAACCTCAGGGGGTTGACTTTGGATATGACATTTATGGTTTGGCCCACCAGATAGTGTCGCATTTTCTGAATAGCGAACACCAGTGCCAAACATTCCTTCTCGATCGGGTTGTACCGATGTTCGGCTCCGATCATCGTTCTACTTAGGTAGTAGATTGCTTGTTCTCGCCCTGGTCATCATTCTGAGCTAGTAGAGCTCCCAAAGAATGATCCATTGATCGGACGTACACCAGGAAAGGCTTTCCGGATACCGGAGCTGCAAGGACTGGTGGTAGGGTGAGGTATCGTTTGATCTCCTCAAATGCTTGCTGGCAAGCGTCGTCCCAAATGAACGAAACGCCCTTCTTCATCAGCTTAGCGAAGGGTTGGCATCTCCCGGAGAGATTTGAGATGAATCTGCGGATGTATGCCAATCGTCCTTGTAATCCTCTGAGCTCCTTGAGGCTTCTGGGGGGTTGCATCTCTTGGATAGCACGGACTTTCTCCGGAGCCAAATGGATTCCTGTGGAAGTCACAACAAACCCTAGGAATTTGCCACTGGCTACCCCCAGGAAGGACTTGGTGGGGTTCATCTTCAATTGATGAGCCCGCATGATGTCGAAGACCACCTTCAGATCAGCTATGTGATCTCCTTTAATGCGACTTTTTCACCGCGATGTCGTCGACATAACATTCCACCGTTTTGCGTATCTGCTGATGGAAAATGGCATTCATGGCCCTTTGGTAGGTTGCCCCCGCATTCTTAGACCGAAGGGCATGACGGTGTAGCAATATACCCCTAGAGGTGTCCTGAAGGAGGTGTGTTTTTCGTCATCGGGATACATCTTGATTTGATTGTATCCTGAGAACCCGTCCATAAAGGACATTCGCTCGAATCCACAAGTATTGTCAATCATGACATCCGTGATTGGCAATGGGAATTCGTCTTTGGGGCAGGCCTCGTTTAGATCGCGGAAGTCGATGCAGATCTGGATCTTCCCGTTCTTCTTGGCAACGGGTACGATGTTGGCTACCCAATCGGGATGCTGTTCCTCCCTGATAAAGCCAGAGTCAATAAGCTTCCTGACTTCTGATTGGATTGCCTCCATTATTTCGGGACGGAACCGTCGCTGCTGTTGTTTGACAGGTTTTACATCCGGATTGATGTTGAGGCGGTGCATAGCCACTTGAGGATCAAGTCCAGGCATGTCCTCGTAATTCCAGGCGAAGACGTCTATATACTCTTGTACAAGAGATATAAGATCCTTCTTCTCCGAAGGTGACAGGCCGTCACTTATGAAGATGGGTTTAGGATTGGCTTCATCTCCTAGGTTGACTTGAACAACCTTGTCTTCTGTGGGTGGTTCGCGTTGTTCAAAGCGGATATCCCAAAGAGCATTCAAATGTTTGATCCAAGGATCTGTATCAGATTGGATCATTTCTTCATCTTCATCCTCCAGATGGCTTGTCGAAACCATGTTTACTGAAAGCCCTTTGAAGATGTTGCCGACACTGACATCTGATTCCCACGACGACGTGTCTGATGAGCAGTCATGACTTGACAGTCTCTCCGAATCAGAGGCTGATGGCACTGGAGTTGATATATAGCCCAACCCCCGGCGCGTCTGAAGATAGTAATCAGGGTTTTCCCTTTCGGTACAAAGGATCGAAGCAGTGTCCTTCCTTTTCCGAAGTTCAACCCAGGCCTGTTGGTTAGATCATACCCCATGCGCTTCATCATTCTGAGTCCCTTCGGTTCATAATGATCGAACTGAGGGATTCATCCTCACCTTCCGATTCTTCGTGGGGCATTGGTTCAGACGCGATTCGCCCAAAAAGTATTGGTCTTTGGCCTTTTCGTCTGGCTGGAACCATGAATACAGACTCTTGCGCGTCTCCATTATCCTGGTACGTCCCGAAGGATGATTTTATTGGTACATGCAATGATGTCAAAGCATCCATTGCCGACCAGACATCCTCATCTACGTCGGTACTAGTATCCGACGGTATTGAATCAGACTCAGACGCAGGGAAATACGCGAAATCTAAGTCTTCATTAATATACCAACCGCCTGCATCGTCGGTGGTATCAACATCGAGCTTATTAGTGCTCTTTACAAGTGGTTCCAACTCCCACAGGCACTCTTCTTTCTCCGGCTCAATGTCAGCTTCATTACCAGAGTCTGGCTGCTCTGGTTGTGGGGTTTCATTAGTCTCCTCCGGTTCCTGATATAAGAGGGAGTCCGTGAAATAATTTTCAACCCCTTTAAACGGATGCCTTTCGGCAATCAACGTTCGGACCTGTCCACTCTCGTCAATGTATTTCATGACTTGGTGGAGAGTAGAGGGAACGATGGAATTGCGGTGAATCCATGGTCGTCCCTGCAACAGGTTGTAGGAAGTGTCCGCGTCAATGACGTAACACGTCACTTCTGACTTGAGGCTCCCGATCTGGCATTTGAGCTTGATCTTCCCCATCGGGCGGGAGCTGTTGGCATTGAACCCGTAAATAGTCGTCTGGGTAGGGCTCAGACGATGGGTAGGAATGCCTAGAAACTGCATAACCCGGCGAGGTATGATGCTTAGTGCAGACCCTGGGTCTACCTGGATGCGGTTCACCTCGGATGACCCAATATACCCTGTGAAGTATAGGGGTCGGTCATGCTTCCCTTTAACCTGCATGTCATCTGTTGTGAAGGTGATGCAGGGAGCATTTGGGGAGGTGTGGAGGCAATCCTCTACATCTTCCTCCCTTGGCACGCGGGTCATAAAGACCTCAGCATTTGCCAAAGCTTCTTGTAGAGCCTCTCTGGTTGACTTTGATAGCCTCAGGAGCTCATACAAGGTAATGCGTGCCGGGATGTTGGCTAATTGAGCCAAGACATCAAACTGTAAGGTGTCGAGGATCCTTCCGTTACACCTTTCGCAAGAACTCGAGAAAACCGAGTTTCTTTCTGTTTCTCCCCAGGCTGTTTAGAGGAAGGCTTTGCTGGCTCTGCAGCTGGTTGTGGAGGAGCTACTGCTGTCTCGCCATACTGTTTCAGGTATGCCTGCCCCGAACGGGTTCCTGCCGTTGGTGGGTTGGGTTCCGCGGCCAGGACTATTGTCTCCTCTTCCGAGTCAGTCAGCGAGGGAACATCAGTATCCGCTTCTCGGGAGGAAGCGCATATCACATGGCAAGATGAAGCCTTCCCTTTGCCTTTGGACTTCCTGTTGGTCACAGTCGTCCATTGTTGCTCGTCGACGAGGTCAGGTGGACCCACATGATTTCCCCTCGAGGTGTAGGGACGGGTACCAAGCCTTTCTCCCGCTGCTGATGAGGGTCTGTGTTGACCACCCTCAGTTCTCCTTTCGGGACAGAGATCACCCCCACGGGTGTCGGGGGTCGTGTCCCAAACTGGAGAATCGACGTCATGTTGGCCGTCATCTTCTTCTGCTCCGGTCGGAGTTTTAATACCTCCGCGTCAATCAGAGCTTGAAGGATGTCCTTAAAGACGTAGCAGCTTTTGGTAGGATGTCCGAGCATCCTGTGGTATAAGCAGTAGGTGGGATTGTCGGTCTTGCCGACTTCCTCCGGGCGCCTAATTTCAGGGAGCTTCAGTCGATTGCTCTTGTTGAGTAGCTTGAAGAGCGAATCGACGTGTTCCTCTTTGAAGGAATACTGCTTGTTGGGGCGTGGCTGGCTTGAAGAGCCACTTGCCCTGCCTGTTTGAGGTTTGGTGGGAGATTTGGTCTCCGTCGCCAAATTATCCTTCCGCTTCGTCTGGAGGGAGGTGTCTGGTGCACGCCTTGTCGACCTCTCTGGCCTGGGCTTGCCTTCTTCCGCTCTGACGCGGGCGACAATCTCCTCAGCCTGTTCACCTTGCTGGACTAATTGTTTCCAGGTGCGGCTTTCAGCAACTCCTATTTGAGCAAGGAGTGAGGTTTGGAGATTATGGCGACATGTTTCCACCAGGGTGGCCTGGGTCATGCCGCTTGGACATCAGAGTGCCATGTTCCGAAATCTTTCTACGAAAGACTTGACGGACTCTCCCTTTCGCTGTTTTGTAGCTAAAAGGGTAGGCATTGTGACCTCCGAATCATCTTCGAAGAAGCGTGTTAGAAACAGCTTCTCCAAGTCGCCCCAGTTCTTGATGGAACCTTCCGGGAGCTTCATAAACCATTCAAAGGCCAACCCTTTTAGGGTGCCAATGAATAGGCGTGCCAGGATGGCATCGTTATCTACCACATTCCCGGTCTGGGATTTGAAGTAGTAGATGTGCTGGTTGGTGACCCATTCCCGTCGAATGCTTGGAGGGTTGGAGCCTTGAACTTAGGAGGGTATGGAACTAAGTCCCACTCAGCCGGATAGGGCCGGACCACTCCAGCTTCTTGGAGGTCTTTACGACTGGCAAGGGCGTTGAGTCGTTGCTCCAATTGACTCATCCTCTTAGCATGAGTCTTCTCCTGGTCTTGGTCGCTTCTTGCCTGCGACGAGGGCTTGGACACATCCGAGGTAGATCGTCGTGTCTCGTCAGAAGATTCGGAGGGTGGGCTTCCTCCCTTTCTCCCTTTCCCTTTCGGTCGTCTAGGAGGAGATCTCGCTCTTTCTTCAAGCAATTTCTCAAGCATATGCTTGAGGGAGTCAATGGATCTCTGTTGAGAGGCGATTATATCCATCTGGTGCTTCTGCGTCTGTTCTAAACGCCTGGCCGTCTCCTCAGGAGTGTCTGCCATGTAGGCGGAAGCCTCCTTCTCGACGGAAGAGTTTGAAGCCTGCGACTCCACTATAGCGGAGTGAGAACCACCCATTCTAATGCCGCGGGCTAAGGCATTATAGTCAATTGGGGGAATGGCCCAGTCCGGGTGCGAGTGTGTTGATACACCCCCTCCGGCTCAGAGTCAGATTCCTCTGAGTTGACCATTAGTTGTTTTCCCTTACTTCTGCTAGTCATGTTTGCAGTAAGCTCCGGGTATTCAACATCTGAGAAGGTTCTCCTCCTGTGGGAGCGTCTTCTTTTGGCTGACGGGGGAATCAGGGTCAGCTGTCTAATTAAAGACGGGTGGTGCGCGCCTGACTCGCAATGGCATCCAGAGAGCATCTGGATGAGCTGTTGACAGCAGCATGGAGAAGTGGCCTGATTGGCACTCCTTTTCCTTGTCAAATAATCCCTCAAATCCGTGGGAGAGGATTAAATAGACTAGCCTCGCGACGTGGAAGACGGGAGGAAGTCATGCGCTGTGCTGTCTGGACACAGGTTTCAGAAACGCGGCTGTCGCGTCGCGGCTGCGTCACGCGCGTCTGGCGTCTCTGTTGATATGAGACGCGACTTTCGCGTTGCTGTCTGCTGCGTTGGAGCAGAGAGACTTGGGAGAGAGTGGGCTGCTGGGCCCCACGCCTGTGGGCGCGTGCTTCCTGCGTTTGACGAGACGCAGAAGCTTCGCTTTGGCGTTTGGCAAGTTGGTCTTCAGAAGGCTCAACTTGGGGAGTCTCGCGTTTGGGTCGCCAAACGCGGATCTCTCGCACTGGACAAGGTGCGGGCAAGGCATCGGATCGTGCGCTGCGTCCAACCCCAGTCAGAAAACCAACGTTTCCGACTGAGTGTTGACGCGCGCGTCTTCTCTGTCGACGCTCGGCATTCCGATTGCGCCGTGGAGGAAGAGAGAAGCCAACAACTTCCTGGTTTGTAGAACTAGGGGTGTTTGCCACGCGGGTCTCCTGAGAGACGCTGACGCGGGCGTTCTGTGCGACACGGTCGATCGCACCAGTAGATGTGCCGGGGACCACGCGGGCCTTCAGAGAGGCGTTGGCGCGTGTGTTCTGCGCGACGCGGTTGATCGCAGCAGAGGTGTCTGAGGTTACGCGGGCCTTCTGGGAGGCGTCGGCACGTGAACCAAACTTGGCACAGTGGGCAGCAGGAGCACCCGACAGAGCCTCAGATTGGGCTTCAGGGGGCTGTCCACTTGAGACCCTGCGGCAGACGCGGGTCTTTGGGCTCTTGGAGCCAGAAGAGAGGAACTCTTCATACTTCGCCTGGTCGAACTCGACGACGAGTGATTCGACCATTTTCCCCTTCGGAGAACGTCATCTTGCACCACGGTGCGCTCGTCAGTAACGAAGGTATTCCCCAACGGAGTCGCCATCTCTCTTGTATGCGCCGGAAAAAGAAAGAGGGAATTGCTGTAAAGATTTCCTTGAATCAGATGAAAAGATTACAACAAGACTTTTCCTTCCAGTTACAAGGGAGGGAGGATGTTGAAGCTTGAATCCCCCCTTTGTTTAATGCTGGGTTCTTCGTGTGGCGGTGGAGAGTGAATCTTGTTCTCCGTTGACCAGATGACCGTCCTGGACCGTCGGGGGTCTTCTCTTCGGTCGGTAGAAAGAGTAACTCAGCTCCGTCTACCAAAACTCTCAAAGAGGAGGTAGGCGAAGAGCGGCTAGTACTCAGTAAGCTCGCTGAAGAGTCTCCTCCCTCTGTCTGTTGTTGAAGTCGTGCTTCCCTCTTGATGATCCTCTTGCCTGGATTCGATCGATCTTGATGATGCCTTGACCTTCTTAATTCTCGACCTTTCCAAAGCTCCGATCCCCTCTTCATAGCAAACAAGGCTATTTATAGGGGTCTCAGGGGGTGAAGGTGCCTCCTGAAAACGCTCCCGAATGAGGGGCCACTACCCGCTACATGCGCGGTGACTGGCCCCGCAATCAGGGCAGTTGCAACTGAGACGCGGGCGTTGGCCAAAGCGCCTTGAAGTTTGAGACGCGGGCGTTGAGCCAAACGCACCCTAAAGTTGAGACGCGGGCGTCGAGCCAACGCGCCTTAATGCTGAGACGCGAGCTTCGGGCCTTCACGTCTGGACGCTGAGGCGCGGGCGTCGGGCCGACGCGCCTTGATGTCGAGACGCGGGCTTTGGGCCGACGCGTCTGGACGTTGAGACGCGGGTGTAGAGCCAACGCGTCTTAATGCTGAGATGCGGGCCTCGATTCCTCGCGTCTAGAGCTTGAGACTCTGCTTCCTTAATGGCTTGTTTGTTAGTCATTTTTAGACAGCCTACAGTAGGGGGTGGCCTAATCTTTATGATGGGCTGTTGGTGAATTGTGCTATTGTCTAGGTGAGTCCATTTCACTAATATCAATGCCTAACAACTGCTTGACATGTACGACCATCCAAAGCTTGTGTTGGGTTTCTAAAGATTGCTCTCGGACACCATGGAACTATGTCACTTGAGTAGCATGAAAGAGATCTTTGGCATAAGAGGGGTATTGTGTTAACATAACGTACGCTTAGCAAACATGAGGCACTTAGCAAACATGAGGTGGACATCATAGAATTGTATTAAGGTATTTGATTGGAATTTTAGGGGGATTTTTTATTTTGACTTAGTCACTCAAATTAAAATTTATTGTTTTAAACAGTAATTATATTTATTTTACTTCTTATATGTTAGGAAATATGAGAAGTACATGGTTTTTTGTGTAAAAGTGCAATACCTCTCTCATATCATAATAAAACATATCCTAGTTAGTATGGATCTTGATGTCTATTTATAGATGCATGTGTCTGTGTGCACATAATCACGTTGCCATGTCTTTGCATCTAATTTTTTGAGGATTTGTTGTATCACCATCTCCATGTCATGTCTTATCTGACTTGTACGAGTGCTTGGAAGCCTTTTTTGGTATACAGATAGAGGCATGATATTTTTATAAGAAGGATACTCTTCTCTTGGATTTTGTTAAATTTGTTCAACCAATCATTTGTTGTTTATCTAAGTTAACCGTTTTATCTTCTGTGTCGGTGAAGTGTATGAATTATTCAAATTTCCATCTGCGAAAGGTGCTAGCTAATAAGGATAATTACCTCCTTTATTATTTCTTTTTCCCTTTGTAGTTTTCTTCCTTTTTTTTGGTAATATGTGTTCGTTCATGGGTACATATGTGTTGGTTTTTCTTTTCTTTTTTTTCTTTGTGTACTGTCTATTGACTTTCGGGAGAAGGGAGGTGTTTTCTTTATTTTTTTAGTTTTCTTCCTTTTTTTTGGTAATATGTGTTCGTTCATGGGTACATATGTGTTGGTTTTCTTTTCTTTTTTTCTTTGTGTACTGTCTATTGACTTTCGGGGAGAAGGGAGGTGTTTTTCTTTATTTTTTTTTTCTTTTCTCTTTTTTTTTTTTTGGGTGTGGTGGTGTATTGTTCAGAAAATGGAAAAAATGAGGAATGAGTAAAACTTAGATGGTGAGTGGTTCTACTGTTTGAGTATAGTACAGGGTTGGTGAAATATGCACCTTGATGTCAATTATACATTTTGATGTCAACTACACTGGCTCATATCATCATAATTTACTTTGCCAGCATCTGAAGGCTTCAAGGTTTTAAAAGTTTGAGTGCTTGGCATGACAGGCTATTTGTTGGTGCAAGTATGATCATGCTTTTGTATCTGCCTTGCTGCATGCATTTTTCATGCCACGTACAAAGTCTCGGCCGAGCCAATCTCGACTCGGCCGAGTCGTATCCGGAACGACGATGGCCGGTTCAAGAACGCGATGCAAGTCGACTTTTGGGGCGAGATCTGACCGACTCGCCCTTGACTTGGTTGACTTGGCCGAGTCAACCTTAGTCAACTCGGTATTGCGAGTTGTCTTGGGTAGAGTCGGCCAAGTCGCGGCCGAGTCGGGCATATCTCACTTCGTGCTTAAAAGGAAAAAAATGTAGACGTGTACCCGATCGTCGTTGCCTCCAGCTCGATCGTCGTTGCCGCCTCCAACCCGATGCTTACCTAGTCGTCATCGTCGCCTCTCTCACACGTTCTCTCTCTCCCCTCCTCTCACACCTGCTCTCTCTCCCCCCCCCTCTCTCTCTCTCTTCTTTGTCTCAGCCTCTCTTCCCCCTCTAACCAGTGTTCTAAATGGCGGCCACAGCGGCTATATCGGCTGGAAATTTTATCGGAGATGGGGATATATCGGAGATATATCGGGGATATTTTCAAAAATCGGATGTCAAAATCGGACTGTAATATACATATCTTCTGTCTTAAATCGCATCTCAATAAGACAATATATGCATAAATTATATAAATCTATATAAAACATCATACTTATATGTTTAAGATATACTTAACTCGATAACTTGCATTAAGCCTATGATTCCATAATCACTACCCAAGTATAGAATCTTAAAAATGTCACATTGCCACATCACTCGAATTACCCTAGTACCTAACCTAGAAATTGGGTGTAAAACGCTATATCGGACCCAAAATCGCTGAAATTGCGGCCGATATATCGGATCCATGCCTATTTATCAGTGATTTTGAATGAAAAACGCTATATCGGTTTGGATGTGCCAAATCATTGCGGCTAGGTGCCGTAAACGCAATATCGGCACAATATCGGGGTTATATCGGGGATATTTAGAACACTGCCTCTAACCCGATCTCTGTCTGTGTGTCTCACCCTCTATCTTCCCCATCTCTCTCCGCCCTCTTTCACACTATCTCTCTTCCCTCTCACCTGCTCTCTCACCTTCTCTGCCTCACCCGATCTCTTTTTTTCTCACCCGATCTCTCTCCCCCGCTCACCCGATCTCTCACCCCCTTTCTCACCTGCTCTCTCCCTCTCTGTATGTCTCACCCTCTTTCGCTCCTCTCTCTCAACTGATTTTTCTCTACCCCCTCTCTCACCCTTTACATCACCCAATCTCTCTATTTGTCGAGACCATCTCTCCCCCCCCATGGGGGCGGACGTAGGGGCGACCACGGCTCCAAAGCTGGAGGAACCGGCCGCTTAGTGAGCAGTTCCAGTTCCGGAACTGGTCAAATCCGTTTTTTTTAAATTCGATAAGGTTATTTGCCAATTTCAATTTATTTTTCAAATAGTTAAAAACAGATTTATTAAAAAAATAAATAAATAAATTTTTACATAATTATTTTCAATTATTACTAATTTAATATCCACAAAAATTTAACAAAATAATTAAAAATAAAAATGGGGCTTGAACTTAATGCTTACCATAATTAAGTTGCCTACGTATCCTCTTGGGGTTTAGAGGAATCAAAGCCTACCTAGTTCTCTTATCTCAATCTCGTACTTTACCTCAATCGCTTCCTTCTGTTCTGGTGGTCGTCATTTTCATAAAGTCTTCACTTTGTTCTCGCATGATTTCTTGTTGCCTTAACGCTGCTTTTGTCCAATCATCAAGATATGCTTGAGCCTTCACTGATTCGGGGGACATACTCGAACGGTTTGGTCTAAATACTCTCCCCGCACTGAATGTTTGCTCCACAGTTATTTAGCAATAATTGTCATGATTGGAAATTGTGTTGAATGCTCCTTTCACCATTGCATGATTGGAAATTTTATATATTGAAAATCTTCATCAAACTCAAATGAAGTAGATTAGATAACTATCAAGCTCAGAGTTCGAGCTTGATGGAGACCTCCGGGGTTTTTTTGGCTCTTAGCAATGGTAGATGTTGCCTTTTACTAAGTTTAGGGGTATTCTCAACTTTAATACTAGTTTGGCCATGACGGGAGATATTGATACTTGAACTATAAATTTCACCATATTCATCATATAAAGCATAAATTTCTTTTTTAATTTACTAAATAAATCATAAACATCTGCATTCATTTTAGAAATTCATAATAAGCCTTCAGATAGTCATGCAATCTATTTAATTTGCAACATGGATCAAAACACATGCAATTAAATAAATAGGTGAAATTATTTTAAAATATTCTAGCTATTTATTTTATTGCTTAAAAACAATAAAATAAATTCAAATCATTTTCATATTTTTCCATCACACCATAAATATTAATACACTTAACTAAAAATAAGTGTGTTGTAGGATAATAAACACTAGATAAAGTGTAAGTAGTATCATTAAAAAATTTTAAGATATCTAAAATATTTTGCATGCATTCCATTGATAAGGATATAAATTAATATCACTAATATTGTTAGTAATAAAATCACATAATAATTTTTTATAATCATTACTATTATTAAGTAATTCATAAGTTGAATTCTAACGGGTTGGAACATCTCGTGGAAATCGTTTGAGCCTCTTACTTTTTGATTTACAATATTTTTCCTGATCTTTCATTACTCGTGGATTAAATAGTGAATTGTGTGTCTAATAGGTTTAATGCAATCTTCTAATTATTTTAAACTATCTTGCACACATAAATTTAAAACATGATGAGCACATATTTGATGAAAAATTTACCCTTAAATGCAAGTTTACAAACTTTTTCTAATTCAGGGATAGATGCAGTATTAGCAGATGCATTATCAAAATTAATTGTAAAATTTTTATTAATCAAATTATATTCTTTTACAATTACTTTTATCAATCTATAAATATTATAAGCAATATTTCTTTCATCAAAACTCTAAAAGCAATTACTCTTTTTTGTAAGTTCCATTCACAATAAACCCAATGGCAGGTGATCCCAATATAAAATGTTATTGTCAGTAATCACTCAATATATCGCTAAATATAGATACACGCCCATCAAAAGTGATAAAAAATCATGTAATTCAAAAATCATGTAATTCTTTTTTATCTTTTTATAAAACTTATGTAATGTGCGTATGAGAGTGGTCCTAGGCACTCTAATTGTTTGAGGATTTAATGCATTTTTATAATAATTTATAAAACCTAATTTTTCATCAAAACTAAAAGACAAAGCGTTCAACGACAACCATGCGTGTTAATTCATCTCTATTATTAACATCAGAGAAATGAAATAATTGAGGAGTAATGGTAGCGTACCTTGATATTTGAGTTTGTGTTTTTTTGAAGCCGGCTTCACAAGGATGCGCCCTTACCAGATGCTTTCAATATGTTTTATAGCCACCAGAAGCGGACCACTTATAAGTTTTTGAACAATGATTGCAACTTACACTAACGATCGTGCCCGCATCATTTTTGATTTTCGTAAAATGATGCACAAAAAGATCGAACTTTAATTTTTGGCTAGCGATAGCGTATCTTCTCCGTCTCTATCGCCGGGTTGGGTTTCGGACCTTTGGGTCAAAATATTGACTTGTGCCTCTTTTTCGGTATGTATTTATAATTCATCATCATCAGCGTCGTACATCATCTTCATCGATTGCAAGTACTGAAAATATTATCTCCGCTGGCAAATTGATTTTCATCAACCTTGCTCTTGCCTGTTGCCGACAAACTTCGACTTGCCATGGTGATGGAGAATAAGAAATTGGGAAGTGCTAGAAAATTGGAGAGTAGAGAACTTAGAAATTAAAATATAATAGAAGATTTTGTAGAAAGTTTTTTAGAGAATTTTGTAGAGAATTATGGAGAGAGATTTTTGAGATGGATTTGTCATTTGATTTGGTGTGAAGAATGAGAGAACTTGGGTGCTATTTATAGATTACAAATAATATTTAAAAGCCAAATTTTAAAACAAAAAAAAACTCTCCCCTTCCCCCCCCCCCCCCCCCCCCCCCCACCCCACCCCAAAGCCAAAAAAAAGGCTAAAAGCTAAAAGGCCAGGCCTGCCCACCAGGCAAGCTGGCCTTAAAAAAAATTAATAGGGCTTTGGGCTGAATGACCCCTTGCCAAAAAAATAGGGTTGCTGGCCCAAAGGCCGAACAACCTACACAAAAAAAAAAACCGGCTCATAACTGGTTGAACCGACGATTCTCGGTTCTGAAAATTAGAAATCGGAACCGGCCGGTTTTGGATCGCGGAATCGGCGGCGATGGTCAGTTCCAGTTCTTGTTCCCAGTTCAGTTCAGCGGTTTGAACCAAACCGTGGTCGGGTCTAGGCAGATGAGGACGGTGCGGGACACTGAGTGAAGAAGTGGCGCCTGAAGGGCTAGCCAAAGAAATTGTGTCGGCCATTGTTTTGTTTTGTTTGGTTTGATTTGATGGGTTTTTTCGAATTTTTTTGAGAGGGAGATATTTGAGGGGGCTTGATATATAAGAGATGGGAACAGACAGAGTGAGGAGTGATGGTGATGATTCTAGAGGGTTGAGGACAACAAGGATGGATTAGAGTTGAGGTGAAGAAGAAGAGAGAAGGTTCTGGAAGCGCGTATGTAATTAGAATCCAACCAGACCCGCTTAATTGAACCCGAACCCGTAACAGAGAGCTTTTTTCTTCTTTTTTACAGAACAAGTTCATAAAACTTTTTTCTAGGTTCTTTTTGAACCTCTGCCAATCTTTAGGTCCATTTGGCAATGGACTATTATAGAAAATCTAGAGAGTTTAATCCAAGTTGTCACTCAATCTTGGTTTAATAAGAGTGCATTTGTATTGCAAAAATCATAGTTTTAAGTCTCTGCAATCTATGTTCAGAACAATTAAAAAAAAAAAATCATAGGTTTTTTTCTTCTTGTTTTCTGGGTCTCTAAGAGCATTCATTAGATACGTCTGTGATGAAAGGACTTGCGGTGTTGGTGGACGCCAACGAGGTAGTATGTTTTGGACCTGTGATACATAAATATTGATGAATAATTTTTTTTTTAAAGATTTGTCGTCATTTTTTTCAATTTTTTTTGAAGTTTCTATGTAGCATTTTGCGCGTATCGCCCGAGACCGTTCCGCGACGCCGCGATACATCTCAGCGCCTGTCGAGTCAGTGGCTGAGACCGCGACTTTCAATCATGACCTACACATTATGAGCTCTTTTCATAGTTATCCATGTGCAGCGCAACTATTTCTAAGTTTACTGGTCTTCCTTTCAGTTTTGAAATTATACTGTGGAATTAGCTATGGATAATATGTCTCTGGTCTTGTAGTTATTATTTTTTGTGCTCTGGATATATGCAATGACCTTCCGTATACCATATACCTGATTGGTGATGAGGTCCTTCAATAGATGAATATTGATCACTTATTGATCTTCCATCTCAGTTCATCTTTTACCTGATAGGTATAGTTCCAGTGTTTCTTCTTGCACTTCATTAGATATACTTGCATGAGTGAATGAAATTGGCATTGTTGTCTTTTGACCTTCAAAGATGAGAAGTATTTCTGAAGGTTTCAGTTTCATCTGGTAGCAACTGAATTTTCAATCAAGGTCAAGGATGGTCATTCAAAGTTAATCCAGGAAGAGCTTGGTATTAACTTATGTCTTCCAGCTGGCCTTCTAGATATTTCATCTTACAAGCTGACAACATCCATGGTAGCAAGCTTCAAGAGAGAAGCCTTGTCATATTTGAAGTCGTTGACACAAAAGAAAATTTAAGAGGTTGCATCTCTAATAGAAACTCTGATATGCACGCATGAGGTGTGCTTAACCATCCAAGGACCACAAAGCAGCTGTACTTAGCATGCTGACTAACATGGGACTAGATAGCTATAACCTGAAAACCTGAGTATCTTAGCGTTCCAGAAGCAACAATCAACTGAGTTTTCTTACATTGCCACAGTGGGAGGATCACAAGGTTGAAATTGTTTTTATAACCTGGAAACCTAGTTTGCAACAGTTTTATAGCTTCCTCTTGAGTTTATAGAATGGAAATGTTAGAGAAATTTATCCTATGTTTAACTGGATACATGACTATTAAAAAAAGTCATAACATCTTTCTTGTTTCCATATTATAATTTTTATTTCCCATTGCATTCTGGAAGGGTTAACTTTACCTTCCTTTTATATTTAATTCCTTTCTTCTATCTGCTTTGATTCTTGCCTTTGCGTCATTAGTATCGAAGTAAGAAAATAAATTTTGGTTTGGTGGGAAATGATGTGATCTGAGTTAAAGTTGTACAGTGAAGGCAAAGTGAAGAAATCCAGGTGACTTGCTACTTATTACATGGAGAACTTCAGTTGGTTGATTTCTATTACTCTGTATCTTTTTGGAGGAGTGGCTGGTGGACAGCAGGCTGCAGGCAATGTTAGGTCCTCGTCTCCATTTGTAGTTAGATTAATGATTCTTAAGTTAAAAGACTGACCACACTGAGGTGAAACAGGTTAGCCTATCCAGGCCTGGAAGTGGGGCTCTAACCTGAAAGTCAAACAGGCATATTAGACATAGTGGAAGGAGGAAAGAGGGCTTTTGGCCCTTTATCTTGTATAATCATTATCAATATTTCAATTGGAAAAAAAGCCACAATCCAATATCCTTACATTTGATTTATTTAAGTTTATTTTAGTTCCTGTGATTCTTTTTGGCTTTCACCTATGGTCATTAGGTCACTGTTTACAAGTTTTGATTCATTTTATTGATGACCTTATCAGAAAGAGCTTTTGTAATCTTGGGTGGCTTCTAATTCTGTGTTTGGCAAGTGGAGCTAGGAGCTGAGATTTAGTGCCTTGGAAGAAAGAAGGGATATAGGAAAGAGTTAGGAATTAGAATTTTTTTTTTTTCCGTTGTTTTTGTCGGAATTAAATTTAGCTAGAGTTAGAAGTTGACAAACAGGGAGGGAGAGGGAGAGGCTAATTCCAACAATTTGGTGTAATTAGCAATTCTTGAGTATAAAGAATTGGGTGGATTTATTTTTAGGTGGCTTTAAAGATGTTTCGAGCTAATCTATTTTCATCATTGATTTGCTAACTCTTGTCAAAATTTGCTTGTTTGGCAAGA